>JAVJIF010025007.1:0-87906 GCA_038442645.1 Agave tequilana | reverse complement strand
TTTCATGAAAACATGAAACCAAATCATATATCTTATGAAACATGCGTTTACACAAAATTGACACTCGAAATCTATAAGACTCATAAATGTACTCATAAAATAAAGTCATGAGTAAACACAAATAATATGAGTGTACAAGAATCATGTGAAAAATATATTCATGAAAATAAGTAATAAAGCTTAAACCATCAAAACCTATGAAAGTCATAAAAATTAATTTTATTAAAACAATACAAACTTCAAGGCATATGTATGTTTGTCTAAACTAGAAGTATACATACATATCGCAAACACAAGTGAGTTCATAATAGTTTTGAATGAAAGGCAAGTGACTCTAAGATATACATGTATATCTAATAGTTTTATATATAATTAACATATACATGAAGATAAATATATTGTTATGAGAAAAACGTGTACAAAAATAGAGAATACAAGTTAAAATTCAAGAATCATCAAAACTAGGTTAAACAAGTACATCTAATGGGTACAAATGATTAACGTAGCACAAACATATAATAATCAAATGTGGCTCACTAGTTGTACAAGTATAAATACAAGTTTTAATGAAAACTACATCTAAATAAGTAATCAAAAGCATGAAGTGTAAAAAACATAATCAACCATGATCATTAGGGTAAATACATAATCATAATGAACATGAAAAACACGAAAACCAATACATGTTAAAAACATCAATTTTAAAACGCATGTAAACTAAATAAGGAGTTAGACATAGTTACCAAAACCAATAGGACTAATCTCTAGGTCTCCAAAACATGATGGTCCTCCCACCAAACTTTCTTTGAAGGTGATGCATCCAAAAGTGTCACCATTTAGCTCGGAACGCATCCACCATCAAGGCACCAATCCCTCACGTCAAGCGAGAGCCCACACCTACATCAAATACAATAAGGGTGAATTTTGCCACCCATACCTTATTGGGTCCATGTGTGTTAGCACCTTTCTAACCCAAACAAATTTATTTGCAAAATTTGAAGTATTTAATCTATCATAACAAAACTTTGTAAGGTGGCCCTTACGTCCACAATGTGTATAAGTATACACATAGCATACATAGTGTCTGTGTGTGAACATGAGAAGTATGTGTATGCCGTGAATGGTGTGCATGAATATGTGGTGCATGTTTCTTACGAAACATAGATTCTAATTTCTTGTAATCTATAGCACATTGGCTCAAAGTGGGGCCCAAATAATCAACACTGTTATTTAAAGCACATATATCACTTTCAATAATTGAAGAAGATGTGCAGCAAGCAATATGTTTATCAATAGAAGAAGATGCAATAGGAACATGACAAACATGAGCATCAAAATCATTTTTCAAAGAATAATATTCATTTGAAACCAAATCCAATTCTTTTGAAATTAAAGCAATTTTATTTTAAAGAATTGTTCTCTATTAAAAAAAATTCAAGTTTTAAAGACAAAACCTCATTTTCTTCAAAACATCATCACAATCATTTTTGTTTTCAAAATTTTATTTTTCTTTAGGGCAAAGACAAGTTGGGATTTCAACGATTCTCTTTCACTTAAAATCTTAACCCTCTCTTGCAAAGTCATATTAAGTTTTGAAAACAATCCTTATTTTCTTCTTTTAATTTATAACTCTTCTTTTTCAAAACTTTATACTTTGAAAGTAAGTTTTCACAAATATAGATAGTTCTTCATTCAATGCATCAACATCTATATAGTCATCACCTGAAGAACTAGCACAATCATCTAGTTGAGTTTCTGAATGTACCTCAAGGGAGTCATTCCCTTGGACCATGTAGCACGCTTTGTCGGACTTATCTCCACTAGATTCTTTCTCCACAAAGTTTATCGTTTGTAACTTGGGAGAGGTCAATGTTCCACACTGCAAAAGCGGAATTACAATGAGAAACAATAGATAAATATCTTTGCTAAGTGAACGCTTTAGTGCATCTAGGGCTTGTGCATTAGCCTCAATGTACTTGGAATTACCAAAATAGGTTTTATTGGTAGTTACAAGATACACATGCAAACCTAGGGCTTTTAAATAAACACTCATTCTAAGCTTCCATATCTCGATGCTAGAAACATCAAACATGGGAGGGACAAAGTGATCCATGAGTGTATAAATAATATGTGCACAAATGCAAATCTAGATTAGCAAGCCAAGATCTCACTTCTAGATGGTTAAACCTAATATCAGGAGCGTAGGTTCTGATACCAATTGAAAATACATATAGAGGGGGGTGAATAGGTGTATGAGCTAATCTAATAACAAATGATGCGAAATTAAAAACTAATTGCAACACACTATGTGTAAACAAAGAGTGTAGTTGAATTCTCGATGAAGGGTTCTGAACTATCTCCTCTAAATTCCACTAAATTAAGAGTTGAGGTGCTATATGAAGCTCTCTTGGTTCAACACAAGTATGAGCACACAAGCAATACCAAGCATATATATGATATGAACAATATGACGCAATGAAAGATATAAGAGAGATAGAGTTTAGATATAGTGGATCAAACACAAACACCAAGATATGTTTCGAGGTTTGAGCCACTGCTCTACATTCCCGCCTTCACACAGAAGGATTTCCACTGCGTCCACACATGACCTCCCACATAAGGAACTTCCACCGAGGAATTTGCAAGTACAAGGTTAGGAGTACACAACTCCTCTCTCCAACACAACCACCTCTACACAAGAGGCAAGAAACAAAGCCAAAACAACAATCACCTTTACATAAGAGGGATAAGGCACTAAGCCAAACTCAACCACAATCACCTCTACACAAAAAGGGATAGCCATAAATCCAAAGCACAACCTCCTCTACACTTAGAGGGATAGGCACAAACCCAAAGCAACACTACCTCTACACTAGAGGGATACGCACAAACCAAAGCAAAAGAGAAAGTTACAATCTTGGTGATCACAATAGACCACAAACAACTTTTCCCACAAAAACAAGATCCTATAGATAGGATAGAGATGATAGCTTACGTGTGAGAAAACAAGATGTTTGGAATCAAAATCACAAAGAAAATACTTTAGAAAAATACTAGAATGAAAAAGAAATAAAGATCAAAACCAATTTTCCAAATACTCTATTTTTCTTGATTTTTCCAACCCTTGAAAACAAAATAAAGATAAATCTTTTTGGCACAAAAACTCTTCAAAAACTTGCTGCTAAAACACTTGTATAGATGGAAAAATATGCTCTTAAAATCCTTACTAAAAACAGCCCAAGAGGATTCCTTTATATAGCCCCCAAATAAAAGAGCCGTTGGCAGCTGGAAAAGGCAGAAATGCCCTCCCGGTCGATCAGCCCCAACGGTCATATTTCTGACCGTTGGTGCTTCGGTCGACTAATAGCACCCGAGAGTGAGCGTGCTTTCAGTCGGTCGACCGCCGCGGTCGATCGGCCTTATAGGCTCTTGTGCACGTTTCATACACATCGGTCGACCGACCTCGGGTCCGGTTGACCGTCCAGTCGATCGCCAGTGGCCTCAGGCTGCTACTTCAGAACTTGAAACTTAGATATTTTAATTCAAATAAAATTCGATAAATACACATAAATTCTGTTAGCCCAGAGGCCTTCCACTCTAGTTTTGATGATGATTAACTCATGTAGTTATAGTTTACTAATAATCTTGTGATATTAGTTTCAGATATTTAACCAAGATATTAGTAGGTGATTAGCGTCAACAAAGGTGTTTTGGAGCTTTCACATGGAGATTCAGGAGCTCGAGCGTCAAGTTCATATCTAGCACTCGTTGGAGTCAAGCTCGGTGGATCACGTTTGGATCGAGTCGACTTGGAGATGGCGCTCTACAAGAAGACCTCGGTTTGTTTTAGAATAGTTAGTTTAGATCCATTGTTAAAGATTAGATAGTGTGGTATGTTCAAGTTCACAACACACACTTGTTTCAAGTTTCATGTTTATTGGTTTTGGTTTTCGGTTTAACCAATCTTGATTTTCATGAATAGAATTGAATCAAAATAAGTTTACATGGTTTAATGTATATTTAGATTTGATCTATATACATGTATGCTTCATATTCTTAGAAAAGCTTATTTTGATAACCTATTCATGTATTTGGTTTTGTATTTAAACAAAACTTATTTTCGGATTTAATGTCAAAAATATTGATATATATCTCTTTCATGTATATTGGATTCTATCCATATACTATATGCTTCAAAGTTGTTTAAGTATCATATTTTTATTCATATGTGTTTTGGAAAAAATCAGATTTTCATTTCAAAAATCTAAGTTTTTGAAAATACAGATTTTGGTTTTTGGTAAAATTATAAGTCACAAAAAATGGTTCAAAATGTTTGTAACATAGTTTGATTTTTACTTAAACATGTTTGTATTTCAAAGATATAACAAGAACTTATTTTTGTGGATTTTTAGAGATTTTATAGGATTTAATTAGGTAATAAAAACTCAAGTTTTTAAGTTTGAAAATTACCTGCTAGGCTCTGGCGGTCAACCGACCGGTCGACCGGACCAGGAGCGGTCGACCGGAACGGTCGACCGATATGCACGAGACGTGCACAAAGGCCAAGTTGGCTTGGCCGGTCGACCGTGCGGTCGACCGACTGAAGTCACCCCACTCTCGGGGGGGCGGTCGACCGGACGGTTGATCGTAAGCCATGGCCCGGTCGACCGGGCGGTCAACCGGCCAGAGAGCAATTGCTCTCTGGATTTGGCACGGTCGGTCGGGGCGGTCGACCGGAGGGCTCAACGGTCAAATTTTTGACCGTTGGCCGGTCGACCGGAAGGGCATTCTGGCCCTTTCCAGCTGCCAACGGGCAAATTTTCTTGGGGGTTATAAATACCCCATTCAAGAGCTGTTTTAACACAAGTTTTTTAAGAGCAAAAATTTCATCTTCTCTAGTGTTTTATACAAGTTTTCAAAAGAATTTTTAGAGCCAAAAGGATTCATCTTTATTTGTTTTAAAGGGTTGGAAAAATCAAAGAAAAACTGAATATTTGGGATATTGGTTTTGATCTTCATTTCAATCTTATTCTAGTTGTTTTCCCAAGTATTTTCTTTATGTTTTGTTTCCAAACTCTTTATTTTCCACACTTCACCTTATCATTCTATCCTATCTATTAGGATCTTTGCCTTTTTGTGAGAAAAGAAGTGTTTGTGGTCTTTGTGATCACCAAGTTGTAAACCTTCCATCTTTGTGATATCCCTCTAGTGAGAGGTGATTGATTTGTTATCCTCAAGTGTGAGGTGATAGTGGAAGTGATTTTTGGCTCCCTCTAGTAAGAGGTGGAGATTGTGTTGGAATCCCTCAAGTGTGAGGTGATTGTGTTTGAGTGGCTTTAGCCCTATCCCTCTTTTGTGAGGTGATCATTGTTTGGCTAAGTGCCTAACCCTTTAAGTGTAGAGGTGTTGAGAGTTGTGCATTGCCTCTGTGAGAGGTTGTATTCGGTTGGAGAGAGGAGTTGTGTACTCCCAATTGTAATTGCCCCAAATCCTTAGTGGAGGTTCCCTGTGTACGAAGTCCTGTGTGGACGAGTTAGTGGAAATCCTTCTGTGTGAAGGCGGGGACGTAGAGCTGTGTGCTCGAACCTCGAAACATATCCGTGTGTTTGCGACTGATCCACTTTCTCTAACTCTCTTACTTTGTGCATGATTCATATTGTCATATCATATACATGCTTGTGTTGTTTGTGTGTGCCTCACTTGTGTTAACCACGAGAGCTTCATATAGCACCTCAACTCTTATTCAGAGAAATCAAGAGGAGTTAGTCCAGAGCCCTTCACCGGGAATTCGGCTACACTCGTTGGTTACACTAAGTGTGTTGCAATTAGTTTTTAATTTTCACATTATTGTCATAGATTAGCCGTACACCTATTTACCCCCTCTAGGTTTACTTTCAATGGTATCAGAACCTACGCTCCTGATATTAGGTTTAACCACGTAGGAGTGTGATCTTAGTTTTGCTAATCTATTATTTGTATTTGCACACGTATATTGTTTACACACACTCATGGATTGCTTGACACCTCTCATGTTTGATGTTTCTAACATTGACATGTGAAAATTTAGGATGAGTATGCACCTAAAAACCCTAGGCTTGCATGTTTTCCTTGCCGCTACCAAGAAATCCTATCTTGGTAATAGCAAGCATATAGAGGCCAATGCACAAGCCCTTGAGGCACTTAGAAGCACGCTTAACAAAGAATATTTGTGCTTAGTTTCTTATGTGATTCCGTCTTTGCAGTGTGGAACACGTTGACCTCCTCCGAGCTTCAAACGCCAACCATTGTGAAGGATGAATCTAGTGGAGAATTCGAGCAACAATGCTACATGGTCCAAGGGAATGACTCCCTTGAGGTATATTCGGAATCTCAATTAGATGATGATGATGCTAGTTCTTCTAGTAATGATTATATTGATGCAAATGCTTTGAATGAAGAACTTTCAATTGTTTGTGAAAAATTGCTTGAAAAATATAATCTTTTGAAAAAGAAAAGTCTAGGACTTAATAAAGAAAATAAAGATTTGTTTTCAAAACTTGATTTGACTTTGCAAGAGAAGGAGGAGATTTCAAGTGAACGTGAGTCACTTAAATTCTAACTTGACCTTGCCCTAAAGGAAAATGAAATTTTGAAAAGTAGAAATGATTGCAATGATGTTTTGAAGAAAATGAGATCTTATCTTCAAAACTTGATTTTATTGTAAAAGAAAATGATTCTTTGAAAATCAAAATTATTTCTATTTCAAAGGATTTAGACTTGGTTTCTAAGAAAAATATTTCTTGGCAAAATGATATTGATTCACATGTTTGCCATGCTAGTATAGCTTCACCACCTAGTGTATCTTTTGCATGCACCTCTTCTTCTATAATTAAAAATGATATATCTATGCTTAAGAAGAGTGTTGAATGTTTAGGCTTCACTTTGAGCTAATGTGCTTTGAATCATACACGTTTGGAATCTATGTTTCAAAAGAAACAAATTCCATCTACGCATGCACACAAACCACGACATACACATGCTCCTCACGTACACACCCATCACACAATGTATGCTCATGTGTACACATGTACACATTATGGACGTAAGGGCCACCTTGCTAATTTTATTTTGATAAGATATATGATTTAAATTTAGCAACTAAATTTGTTTGGGTTAGGAAAGGAGCTAACCCCTATGGACCCAAAAGAGTGTAGGTACCAAAGACCACTCCTATTTATTTGATATAGGTGTGGGCTCTCACATGACGTGAGAGTGAAGGTGTCTTGAGGGGATGCGTTCCGAGCTTAAAGATGACTATTTAGATGCATCACTTTCAAGGGGAGTTGGTGGGAGGACCACCATGGTTTGGAGACATAGAGATGTACCCGCATCGGTTTTGGTAACAATCTCTTACTCCTTATTTATATTTACATGCTTTTCATATTATTGATTTTTAGCATGTTTTGATGTTTCTTGATTATTATGTTAAATGTCATGATTATTAGACTTGTGATATGCATGATTAGTATTTGAGACACCCATGTTTTTATGGATTTATATTTAGTACTCTCACTTTGGTTTAACTAATGTGTATGTCCTACATCTAATGCATGTTCATTTACCATAATGATCATATAAGTTTTATTTTGATTTCTATGCTTCATGTTTTGATTACATGTCTAGATGTTAGCTTTCATTAAAACTTAGGTATATACTTGTACAACTAGTGAGCCACAAATAGATTATTATGTGTTTGTACTTAAACGCTCATTTGTACTCATTAGATGTACTAGTATAGTTTAGTTTGATGATTCATACATTTGACTTGTATTCCATATTTTTGACATATTTTCATGTTTATATTTAACTTCATGTATATGTCTATTTTGTCTAAACTAATTGTTATACATATACATCCATGAGCCACTTGCCTTCATGCATATACTTTTGTGGACTCGTTTATGTTAGGATATGTATGTATACTCTAGTTTGTACAAGACATACATATACCTTAAAGGATTCTAGTTTTGATGATTTTCATGTTTTTTAAAGGAATTTCATATTGAGCTTATTGCCTATTTTCATGACGATGTCTTTCACAAAACTTGTACACTCATATCAATTGACGTTTTCTCATGATTTTGTTTTCATGAGTATTATATGTACTATATAGGTTTTGGGTGACATTGATTTAGTGATTTTCATATTTTATGGAATATATTCTTGTTTTATTCCTTACTTGAAGGATTTCGTACTAGTTTTCAAATTTATCATATAACTAGTTCGTATTCTTCATTTTGGAAGAGTTTTCAATTATGCTAAACTATTTTCAAACCTATTTTGAAAACCTTTTCCTTCCAAGGGCGGCTGGTTGGGCGACCATGCCTTGTATGCTCATTATTGAAAATCTATTTAAACATGTGCATGAAATGGGTGGTAGGGAATATGAGTTATACACTTGATTCTTATTATACTTTCAATTGGTATCATTGAATCTTTTCAATTGGTATTACTATTGACATTCTTTTTGTGTACTCATATATGCTTTTATATATGTATGCTTACACTTCAAATAGTATCAATTTCGATTGGTATTCAATTTTCCATACATATATATATTTTTTTGTGCTTACTATATCACTATATCTTTGAGAACAAATTTTGACTATGCTAAGCTTGATTCTTAAATGACTATTATATTTGAATTGATTATGTTTCAATTGGTGTCTTATACAAGCTTAAGCATCATTTTGTTTGGAATTTCATAAAGAGGGAGAAAATTCATATTTCGCCTTTCAATTAGTTTGTTTACCTTTGGTATTTTACTCCCACACTTTATATTGAAAAATGATTGAAAAATGAGATTAATTTTTCTTTTGGTATCATATGCTCGTAATGAAAAATTACTTTCAATTGGTACTAATTTTACAATTGATATCAAGATTGCCTATATGTTTACATCTTTCAATTAATATCAAAATTTTTGGTTGATTTCTTCCAAATGTTTTATTACTTTCAATTGGTATAATATAAAATGTTTATTTAAATTTATATTAAAAACATTTGTTTTATGTACTTTCAATTGGTATATTTTATTTATTTTTCACTTGATATCATGATGCACTAAATTGATATATTTTTTTCAATTGGTATCATAATGTTTTGATTTGATTTTACCCCTTGTTGATTTTTTTGTTTCAGACAAAAAGGGGGAGAACATTGTTTTATTGTTTACTTTAACCCCTTTGTTGATGTTGACAAAAAGGGGGAGAAGTATTTGAGTTTATATGCAAGTTTATTGTTTATTTGTAAGTTTATATCAAAGTTTGTTTTATATTGGTATCAAAAGAGTTTGTTTGATGTTTTGATGTTTTGTTGATATTGGTATCAAGAGAACATATTTTGTTGTTTTGGTTTATTGGTATCGAGAACTTTTGTTAAAATTTTATTGTTGGTATCAAGAGCTTTTATTGATTATCTTTCAATTGGTATCAAGAGTTTTATTGATTGGTATCAAGAGCTTTTATTGCTTTTATTGATAAAGTTTTCAATTGAAATTTTATTGGTATCAAGAGCAATTATTTAAAAAACATGTTTATTTAAGTTTATATTTTTAGTTGGTATTTAAGAACATGCTTATTTTAAACAAAAAGGTAAAGGAATTTATTTTAAAAATTTGGTATCAAGAGCATGTTTATTTCATGATGCATGTTTATGCATATTCATGTTTAATATTCATTGCATATCTTATTGTTTATTGCTATACATGAGTTAAGGGGGAGCTTCTTTGAAGCTTAACTTTAATCCATGTATATATAATTCCATGAATTTTGTCATCATCAAAAAGGGGGAGATTGTTGGCCCAGAGGCCTTCCACTCTAGTTTTGATGATGATTAACTTATGTAGTTATACTTTACTAATAATCTTGTGATATTTAGTTTCAGATATTTAATCAAGATATAGTAGGTGATTAGCTTCAACAAAGGTGTTTGGAGCTTTCACATGGTGATTCAAGAGCTGAGCGTCAAGTTCATAACTAGCACTCGTTGGAGTCAAGCTCGGTGGATCACGTTTGGATCGAGTCGACTTGGAGACGGCGCTCTACAAGAAGACCTCGGTTTGTTTTAAAATAGTTAGTTTAGATCCATTGTTAAAGATTAGATAGTGTGGTATGCTCAAGTTCACAACACATACTTATTTCAAGTTTCATGTTTAGTGGTTTTGGTTTTTCGGTTTAACCAATCTTTGTTTTCATGAATAGAATTGAATCAAAACAAGTTTACAAGGTTTAATGTATATTAGATTTGATCTATATACATGTATGCTTCATATTCTTAGAAAAGCTTATTTTGATAACCTATTCATATATTTGGGTTTTGTATTTAAGCAAAACTTATATTCGGATTTAATGTCAAAAACATTGATATATATCTCTTTCATGTATATTGGATTCTATCCATATACTTGAAAACACCTAGAGGGGGGTGAATAGGTGTAAATGCTAATCTAGAAACTAAATGCGGAAGCTAAACAATTTTGCAATCACACTTAATACAACCAACAAGTGTAGCCGAATTCCCCGTGAAGGCTCTGGACTAACTCCTCTTGATTCCCCTAGATAAGGGTTGAGGTGCTATATGAAGCTCTTGTGGTTAAGTATAAGTGAGGCACACACACAAGCAAGCCAAGCATATAAGAATGAGCAATATGAAATAATGCAAGGCACAAATGCAAGCAATAATATATGAATGAATGAATGATGCTTTGCACAAATAAAAGAGAGAGAGTTAGAGAGACAATGGATCAAACGCAAACACAAAGATATGTTTCGAGATTCGAGCCCCTAGCTCTACGTCCCCGCCTTCACCGAGAAGGATTTCTAATCCACTATTTTGTCCACCGAGGACTCCCACCGAGGGAACCTCCACCGAGGAGGATTTGTACAACAAGGGAGTACCGAACTCCTCTCTCAAACACCGCCTCACAACCGAGGGTAGGCCCGTAGCCAATACAACCACAAAAACCTCTACCGAAGAGGGTTACAAACCAAACTCCACCTCTCATAGAGGGAGCAAACCAACCAACTCAACCTCTACCAAAGAGGGAGCAAACACCTCTCCAATCAACCTCTACCAAAGAGGGATACACAAATACAAGGAGGGTTTACAACTAGTGGTGTATCACAACCACAAACAATCTCTCTTTTCCACAAAACAAGATCCTAATAGAATAGGATAGAAGATAGCTCAAGTGTAGAAAAACTAGAGTTTGGAAAACAATAATTCAAAGAAAAATACTTGGGAAAACTCTTGGTAAAAGATAGAAATGAAGAACAAGGCAAATCTCCCAATTTTCTATTTTCTTTGATTTTTCCAAAAACTCTAAAACAAATAAGATGAATCCTTTTTGGCACAAAAACTCTTTTGAAAACTTGCTTAAAACACTTGAGAAGGTCTGGAAATTTTGCTCTAAAAAAACTTGGCCAAAATCTCAAAGAAATGGGGTTTATATAGGCCAAACAGAAAACTAGCCGTTAGGCTGATCGTCAGCCTGACAGGCTGGCGGTCGACCGGTCGGTCGACCGCCAACGGTCATATTTATGACCGTTGGGGCTTCCGGTCGACCGCTCGGTCGACCGCCCAGATACAGAGAGCAAAGCTCTCTGGTCCGGTCGACCGGCCCATGTGTCTGCCAGACGTGCACAAGGTTGTGCACGTCAGTCGACCGCAGGGTCGACCGGACCTTGGTTCGGTCGACCGTGTGGTCGACCGACCTGGCCTGTCAGCCACTGTCCTGGGTCAGAAACTGGGTCAGAAAAACATGTTAAAAAATTTTAATAAATCTTGTAAAATATATAAAAATCCCCAAAAATAGTTTTAACATTTTGCATTGATATATAAACATGTGCTAAACATTCAACTCAAATATCAAGCATATAAAACCATTTTTGTGTTTTATCATTTTTACCAAAAACCAAAACTTGTATTTTATCAAACTTGGATTTTTCAATACATGAATAGGAAGGTCAAAATAAGTTTGTTTAAAGTTAAGCATGCATGTATAGAATGAAACTACTATACATAAACCAATTAAACTTGTTTTGATCAATCTATTCATGAAAACAAATATCGGTTAAACTAAAACCGAAAAAACCATAAAACGTGTGAGTTGTGCACTTGAGCATATCAACTATACTTATCTTTACACATGGATCTAAAACACACTAAACTAAACTAGGATACCTAAGTCTTCTTGATGATCTTCAATCTTCAAGCCGACTCGATCCCAAACGTGATCCACCGAGTGCAAAGGTATGATCTTAATGCTCGGGCACTGGAATCACCATGTGAAAGCTTCCAAACTCCTTGTTGAAGCTAATCACCAACTAATATCTTGCTAAATGATCTGAAACTTAAAATCACAAGATTATTAGTAAACATAACTACATGAGTTAATCATCATCAAAACTAGAGAGAAAGGCCTCCGGGCCAACAATCTCCCCCTTTTTGATGATGACAAAACTCATGGAGTTATATATGCATGGATTAAAGTTAAGCTTCAAAGAAGCTCCCCTTAACTCATGCATAAACAAATAAACGAATAAACATAAATATATGCAATGCATCAACATGCATAAAACAAATAACACATGTTCTTATACCAATTGAAATTTCAAAACAAAAACAAAACATGTTCTAAATGCTCTAGATACCAATGCTCTAGATACCAATTAAAACATCTAGATAACAATTAAACTTAATATATGCAAAAACATAACTATGCATATAAACTCAAAATCTTTCTCCCCTTTTTGTCAATCATCAACAAAGGGGTAAAAACCAAAAACAAATCAATAAATTTTCTTCCCCTTTTTGTCTAAAACAAAAAATATCAATATAGGGGTGACAATCAATTAAGATATCAAATGAAAATATGTCAAAGTAGCATCTTGATACCAAATGAAAGTAAACATAGATCAATAAATAAATGGTATATGCTATATACATTCATGAAGAGGAAGATGTGAAGCTTCCTTACATAGATACATTACATGAAGGAGGGATGACAAGCCCTAATTCACATAACGTACACTATGCAATGCATAAGAGGAGATGTGAAGCTCCCCCTACACACGTGTACCACATAAAGAAGAGATGTCAAGCTCCTCAATATAAGATACACTCAATATGAATCTATATGTAGAAGAGATGTTAAGCTCTCCTTGCATATAGGCAATACAAATCAAAACTTTTGTATTTATCTTTAAACAAAATTTTGAGATACCAAATTAAAACATTCAATAAACATCTTGATATCAAAAGAGAGTATTTTTATTTTAAGCCATATAAACAATTTTGATTGTAATATCATATGCTAAAAATAAACATCAAATTTCCAATCATAAAGTGTGGGAGTGGAAACAGAATACTAATTGAAATACAAAATCAAATTTTCTCCCGCTTTATGAAATACCAACTAAAACAATGCGTAGGCTCGAAATAAGATACCAATTGAAAATTGAATCAATTGAAACAAAGTTAAAACTCAAGCTTAGCATAAACAAAATATATATATGTATGAAAAATTAATATCAATCGAAATTGATACTATTTGAAGTGTAAGTATACATACATAAAAATATATATGAGTATACAAAAATGTCAATATTGATACCAATTGAAAGAATCCAATGATACCAATTGAAACAACAATAATGATTAAGGTATAACTCATATAACCTATCCTCCCAATCATGTTCACGTTTAAAATGATTTTCACTATAAAGCATACATGAGCATGGTCGCCCATCCATCCGCCCGTAAAAGGTAGGGGTTTTCAAAAAAAAATAGATTTGAAAATAATGTATGTTTGAAAAACTCTACCAAATGAAGAATATCGCAACTAGTTATATGAATTGTAAACTAGTACGAAATCCTTCAAGCGAGGAATAAAACAAAATTATTTTTCATGAAACATGAAATCCATATGATAATCAACACTCTAAGCCAATTAAGCATAAATATGACTCATGAAAACAAAACATGAGTAAACAATAAATGTGAGTGTACAAATACAATGTGAAGATCAAAATCATGAAAGATGGACAATAAGCTCAATATTCCTTGAAACAAGAAAATCATCAAAACTTATTTAATCTTCAAGGTATATGTATGTCCTATACAAACTAAAGTATACATACATATCCAAACACAACGAGTCCACAAAGATATATGCATGAAGGCACGTGACTCAAAAGGATGTATATGTATAACAATAATTTGGATAAAATATACATGAAGTTAAATATAAACACATGAAAACATGAATAACGCGAAAAAGCTAAATTTCATTAAAACAAATTTTATTTCAAGGTATATGTATGATTTGTCAACACAAGAAGTATACAAACATACCCTAAACACAATTTGAGTTTATATTTATAGATTTGCATGAAAGGCAAATGACTCAAGGGGTATACATGTATATCTTAAAGTTTGACAAAAATACACATATACATGAAATGAAAACTCATACACATAAAACAAATCCAAAATAGGAATACAAGTTTAAAATGTACGAATCATCAAAACTAGATTATACTAACACATCTAATGGGTACAAATAATCATTCAAGCACAAACATATATAGATTTATTTGTGACCCACTATATGCACAAGTATATACCTAGTTTTAATGAAAACTAACATCTAAACATGTAATCAACGCATGAAGCATAAAACAAGATTTGAATAAACATGAAAAATATAAACATGATTATTATGTAAATCCTCATGTCATTAGAACTATGATGTACATGATAGCTAAACTAAGGTGAGAACACTACATATGGGTCCATATAAGCATGGGTGTCTCAAAATGCTATACATGCATGTCAAGGGTCTAATAAACATGGAATTAACATAATAATCTACAAACATCAAAACATGCTTATAAACAATAAACATGAAAAGCATGCAAACAATAATTAGGAGTTAGGAATCGTTACCAAAACCTAGAAGGAAACTTTCCTTGTCTCCAAAACATGGTGGTCCTCTCCACCAAACATCCCTTGAAAGTGATGCATCCAAAATGTTTCCTTTAAGTACGGAACGCATCCACTCCAAGGTACGGCAACTCTCACGTCATGTGAGAGCCCACACCTACATCATAACAAGAGGGGTGGTCTTTGGTACCCATATCTTATTGGGTCAATGGGGGTTAGTACCTTCCCTAACCCAAACAAATTTATTTGCTAAATTTGAAACATGTATACGATCATAGCAAAATTTAGCAAGGTGGCCCTTACGTCCACAATGTGTACAAGTGTACACATGAGCATACATGTGATGATGGTGTCCGTGAGGAGCATGTGTATACCGTGATGGGTGTGCATGCATAGATGGAACTTGCTTCTTTTGAAACAAAGATTCCAAACGTGTGTGGCTCTTGGCACATTGGCTCAAAGTGGAGCCCAAACAAACAACACTCTTCTTAAGTATGGATATATCTTGTTCAATTAAGAAGAGGTGGCACATGCAATAGGTGAAGTGTGTGATACTACCCTAGCATGGCAAACATGTGCATCAATCTTATTTTTCAAAAATTCATTTTTCTTTAAACAAACATCTAAATCATTTGAAATAGAAATTATTTATTTTTCAAAGCAACATTCTCTTTTAAAACAAAATTAACTTTGAAGATAAATTTTCATTTTTCTTCAAAACATTTTCACAATCATTTTTATTTTTCAAAAATTTATTTTCTTTTAAAGCAAGTTCAAGTTGAGATTTCAATGAGTCCCTCTCATTAGAAATTTCAACTTTCTCTTGCAAAACCTTGTCAAGTCTAGAAATCAAATTTTATTTTCATTATTAATGCCTAGACTTTTCTTTTTCAAAATGTTATATTTTTCAATTAATTTTTCGCAAACAATAGAAAGTTCTTCATTCAAGGCATGGGCATCAATATTCTCATCGCATGAAGAACTAGCATCAAAACTATCTAGTTGAGATTCCGATTGTACCTCAAGAGAGTCATTCCCTTGGACCATGTAGCATTGTGAGTCGGATTCTCCACTAGACTCCTCAGGTTGAATAGGCAATTGAAGCTTGGAGGTGGTTGTGGTCGTCAACATGTTCCACACTGCAAATGCGGAATCAAAGTTAGAAGCAAGCATAAGATAATCTTTTGAAAGCGTGCTTCTAATGGCCTCAAGGGCTTGTGCATTGGCCCCTATATGCTTGCTATCACTAAGGTAGGATTCCTTGGTAATGGCAAGGAAAACCTTATATCCTAGGGTTTGTAGGTAAATGGACATCCTAGTCTTCCAAACAAGAATGTTGGAAGGGTCAAATCTAGATGGGGTCATGAAGTCCATGGTATAAACTATATGTGTGCAAACAAGCAAAATACAAATGATAGATTAGCAAACAAGGATCTCACTCTTAGGATGTTAAGCCTAAGTATCAGGAGCGTAGGCTCTGATACCAATTGAAAAACACCTAGAGGGGGGTGAATAGGTGTAAATGCTAATCTAGAAACTAAATGCGGAAGCTAAAATAATTTTGCAATCACACTTAATACAACCAACAAGTGTAGCCGAATTCCCGTGAAGGGTTCTGGACTAACTCCTCTTGATTCCCCTAGATAAGGGTTGAGGTGCTATATGAAGCTCTTGTGGTTAAGTATAAGTGAGGCGCACACACAAGCAAGCCAAGCATATAAGAATGAGCAATATGAAATAATGCAAAGCACAAATGCAAGCAATAAGATATGAATGAATGAATGATGCTTTGCACAAATAAAAGAGAGAGTTAGAGAGACAATGGATCAAACGCAAACATAAAGATATGTTTCGAGGTTCGAGCCCCTAGCTCTACGTCCCCGCCTTCACCGAGAAGGATTTCTAATCCACTATCTTGTCCACCGAGGACTCCCACCGAGGGAACCTCCACCGAGGAGGATTTGTACAACAAGGGAGTACCAAACTCCTCTCTCAAACACCGCCTCACAACCGAGGGGTAGGCCCGTAGCCAATACAACCACAAACACCTCTACCGAAGAGGGTTACAAAACCAAACTCCACCTCTCACTAGAGGGAGCAAACCAACCAACTCAACCTCTACCAAAGAGGGAGCAAACACCTCTCCAATCAACCTCTACCAAAGAGGGATACACAAATATAAGGAGGGTTTACAACTAGTGGTGTATCACAACCACAAACAATCTCTCTTTTCCACAAAACAAGATCCTAATAGAATATGATAGAAGATAGCTCAAGTGTGAAAAAACTAGAGTTTGAAAAACAATAATTCAAAGAAAAATACTTGGGAAAACTCTTGGTAAAAGATAGAAATGAAGAACAAGGCAAATTTCCCAATTTTCTATTTTCTTTGATTTTTCAAAAAACTCTAAAACAAATAAGATGAATCCTTTTTGGCACAAAAACTCTTTTGAAAACTTGTTTAAAACACTTGAGAAGGTCTGAAAATTTTGCTCTAAAAAAACTTGGCCAAAATCCCAAAGAAATGGGGTTTATATAGGTCAAACAGAAAACTAGCCGTTAGACTGATCTGTCAGCCTGACAGGCTGGCGGTCGACCGGTCGGTTGACCGCCAACGGTCATATTTATGACCGTTAGGGCTTCCGATCGACCGCTCGGTCGACCGCCCAGATACAGAGAGCAAAGCTCTCTGGTCCGGTCGACCGACCGGTCGACCGGCCCATGTGTTTGCCAGACGTGCACAAGGCTGTGCACGTCGGTCGACCGCAGGGTCGACCGGCCCTTGCTTCGGTCGACCGTGCGGTCGACCGACCTGGCTTGTCAGCCACTGTCCTGGGTCAGAAACTGGGTCAGAAAAACATGTTAAAAATATTTTAATAAATCTTGTAAAATATATAAAAATCCCCAAAAATAGTTTTAACATTTTGCATTGATATATAAACATGTGATAAACATTTCAACTCAAATATCAAGCATATAAAACCATTTTTGTGTTTTATCATTTTTATCAAAAACCAAAACTTGTATTTTATCAAACTTGGATTTTTCAATACATGAATAGGAAGGTCAAAATAAGTTTGTTTATAAGTTAAGCATGCATGTATAGAATGAAACTACTATACATAAACCGATTAAACTTGTTTTGATCAATCTATTCATGAAAACAAATATCGGTTAAACTAAAACCGAAAAACCATAAAACGTGTGAGTTGTGCACTTGAGCATATCAACTATACTTATCTTTACACATGGATCTAAAACACACTAAACTAAACTAGGATACCTAAGTCTTCTTGATGATCTTCAATCTTCAAGCCGACTCGATCCCAAACGTGATCCACCAAGTGCAAAGGTATGATCTGATGCTCAGGCACTGGAATCACCATGTGAAAGCTTCCAAACTCCTTGTTGAAGCTAATCACCAACTAATATCTTACTAAATGATCTGAAACTTAAAATCACAAGATTATTAGTAAACATAACTACATGAGTTAATCATCATCAAAACTAGAGAGGAAGGCCTCCGGGCCAACAATACTATATGCTTCAAAGTTGTTTAAGTATCATATTTTTGTATTTATATGTGTTTTGAAAAAATCGGATTTCCATTTCAAAAATCTAAGTTTTGAAAAATACAGATTTTGGTTTTCGGCAAAATTTGTAAGTCACAAAAATAGTTCAAAATGTTGTAACATGGTTTGATTTTACTCAAACATGTTTGTATTTCAAAGATATAAGAAGAACTTATTTTTGTAAATTTTTAGAGATTTTATGGGATTTAATTAGGTAATAAAAACTCAAGTTTTAAGTTCTGAAAATTACCTGCCAGGCTCTGGAGGTCGACCGACCGGTCGACCGGACCAGGAGCCGGTCGACCGGAACGGTCGACCGATGTGCACGAGACGTGCACAAAGGCTAAGTTGGCTTGGCCGGTCGACCGTGCGGTCGACCGACTGAAGTCACCCCACTCTTGGGTGGGGGCGGTCGACCGGACGGTCGACCGTAAGCCTTGGCCCGGTCGACCGGGCAGTCGACTGGCCAGAGAGCAATTGCTCTCTGGATCTGGCACGGTCGACCGGGCGGTCGACCAGAGGGCTCAACGGTCGAATTTTTGACCGTTGGCAGGTCGACCGGCCGGTCGACCGGAAGGGCATTCTGGCCCTTTCCAGCTGCCAACGGGCAGATTTTCTTGGGGGTTATAAATACCCCATTCAAGAGCTATTTTAACATAAGTTTTTGAAGAGAAAAAATTCCATCTTCTCTAGTGTTTTATACAACTTTTCAAAAGATTTTTTAGAGCCAAAAGGATTCATCTTTATTTGTTTTAAAGGGTTGGAAAAATCAAAGAAAAATTAGATATTTGGGATATTGGTTTTGATCTTCATTTCAATCTTATTCTAGTTATTTTTTCAAGTATTTTTCTTTGTGCTTTTGTTTCAAACTCTTTATTTTCCGCACTTGAGCTTATCATTCTATCCTATCTATTAGGATCTTTATTTTTTTGTGGGAAAGAAGTTGTTTGTGGTCTTTGTGATCACTAAGTTGTAAACCTTCCATCTTTATGATATCCCTCTAGTGAGAGGTGCTTGATTTGTTATTCCTCAAGTGTGAGGTGATAGTGGAAGTGTTTTTTGGCTCCCTCTAGTGAGAGGTGGAGATTGTGTTGGAATCCCTCAAGTGTGAGGTGATTGTGTTTGAGTGGCTTTGAGCCCTATCCCTGTTTTGTGAGATTGATCATTGTTTGGCTAAGTACCTAACCCTCTAAGTGTAGAGGTGTTGAGAGTTGTGCATTGCCTCTGTGAGAGGTTGTATTCGGTTGGAGAGAGGAGTTGTGTACTCCCAATTGTAATTGCCCCAAATCCTCAGTGGAGGTTCCCTGTGTGGGAAGTCTTGTGTGGACGAGTTAGTGGAAATCCTTCTGTGTGAAGGCGGGGGACGTAGAGCTGTGTGCTCGAACCTCGAAACATATCCGTGTGTTTGCGATTGATCCACTTTCTCTAACTCTCTCTTACTTTGTGCATTGATTCATATTATCATATCATATACATACTTGTGTTGTTTGTGTGTGCCTCACTTGTGTTTTACCACGAGAGCTTCATATAGCACCTCAACTCTTATTCAGAGGAATCAAGAGGAGTTAGTCCAGAGCCCTTCACCGGGAATTCGGCTACACTCGTTGGTTACACTAAGTGTGTTGCAATTAGTTTTTAATTTTCGCATTATTGTTCATAGATTAGCCGTACACCTATTCACCCCCCTCTAGGTGTACTTTCAAATTTCACAAAAATAAGTTTTTGTTAGATCTTTGAATAACAAATATGTGTGACAAAAAAATCAACACATATTACAAACCATTTGAACTACTTTTGTGATTGAAATTAGGCTTTAAAATGAAAATCGTATTTTTCGAAAACCAAACTTTGAAATAGAAATCCGATTTTTTCAAAACTTGTCTAAATCCAAAAACATGATATTGAAACACATTTGAAGCATACTGTGTATGGATAGAATCCAATACACATGTAATGCATATATTTATGTTTTTGAAATGAAATCCAAAAATTAGTTTTGTTAATTACAAAACTCCAAACACATGAATAAGATCATCAAAATAAGTTTTTCTAAATATATGAAACATAGATGTATATAGATCAATTTCACTATACATTAAACCATGTAAACTTGCTTTGATTCTATCTATTCATAAAAATCATATATATGTCTACTTGAAAACAAAAACCGGTTAAATCGAAAACCAAAACATATTAAACTTGTGTTTGTGTGTGAACTTGAGCATATCAATATTATCTATCTTTACACAAGATCTAAACAAACCGAAGTCTTCTTGTCGATTCTCATCTTTAAGACGACCCGATCCAAACACAATCCAATGAGCTTGACTCCAACCAAGTGCTAGATGCGATCTAGACGTGCGAACTCTTGAATCTACACGTGTTAGCTCCCTAAAACTCCTTTGTTGAAGCTAAACACCTACTAAGATCTTGATCAAACATCTGAGACTAATTAAACACAAAATCATTAGTACTATAATTATATGAGTTAATCATCATCAAAACTAGAGTGATGGGCCTCTGGGCCAACATACCCAAATGAAGCTGGTTGGAAAATCTTATTATTAGGGGAAGGCAGTCATATCGATTATCGATATTGGTTTGTCTTAAAAGATCTTCTTCGTACTTTGTATACTCCACACCTTCTTTACTTATCTGAGGCAAATTACCAAGAGTCAGAAGTTGTTAATGAATCAGAGCCATAAGTTGTTGATAAACCAGATCCAGAAGCTGTTGATGAGCCAGATTTAGAGCCTCTTGTCATCGTCGAGCAAAACATTGTTAATGAGCCAGATTCAGAAGTTATTGATGAGGTAAAATTAGAGCCAGAAGTGAAAAAGTCTCTTATTGAGACTCTTGTAGATTGTCTCGTGGAGCCTACCATGGAGCCATCTTTGATAGGTAAATCTTTAAGATCGACTGATGTTTACGACCCGTTGCAAATCTTTCTACATGAGCAAGTTCACCAGAGATTGGTGCTTTGGTATATAAGTTAATTTTTAGTGGAGCTGAGTTGCCTCTTTATACTGCACGTATCTTGTTCGAGTTACCGCCAACTTCAGGCGATTTGCAACGAAAGTCAGTTTCACCTCTACCATCTTGGTTCAGTCAGGATGCGTCAGTGCTAATTCTTCGACCACCACTTTGCCTAATTGAGAATTCGTAATGCAATTCAATTCCACTCGGTCATACTTATCTTATACTTATCACTACATTTATCGGAGATGAATTTTTTCAAGTTAGGGAGAATGATGGAGGAAACAAACAGTTTAGATTTAGTAAATTTGAGATTTTTATTTAGATTAGATTTAGATAAATTTGATTAAAATTTAGGAGTTATTTGAATTTAAATGTGATTAGATTTGATGTATCAATAATTGCGCATATAGTGCATATGTTGTAAGCTATACACACACACACACACACACACAAATATATATATACACACACACACATATATATATATACATATATATATATATAATTAATTGAATGATTTTGAAAAAAATGAAGGTAATTTCTTTTGGTATTAATTTGCTCTCATGAATTAAATCATAGGCGGTGAAGTAAAAACCCGGGTTGCGATCCATGATCATATCTTTTCTTTCTTCTCTTGTTATTTTCTAATTCCACAAAATTCTATTTCAAACCCTAAATCCCCTTTCGTCCCACATCAGGACACTAATACAACGCAACGTGGACACAACGAAACAAGAGGTTCTTAAGAAGTCGGATGCAAGGACACGATGACATGAAAATACATGTGTGTGCATGCGACTGAATATAATATACATCAAAACCCTAGTTATTAGGACATGTTCAATTAAAAGGAGGAAGAAAGATGGAATGAAATCTTAATAATTTTGCCTCAAAAAATCCTAATAATCTAAATTTGGAAGTTTAATCCAATACCTAACCTAGTACAATCCTGTGATGCCTCTCACATGTTCACAAGGTATTTAGGTACTAACAAAATAATGTCTAGCTTATGTCAAAAGGATTCCTTTTGTATCAGTTTAAGCAACAGAAGATGTTCAACATGCAAATTTTAGAATTTTAAAAAGCCAAATGTCTTTGAAATGCAAATTTTGTTTTCCCCATTATCGTTGTTCTAGCATGTCAATACGTGTCATGCAAGTATAAGATCCAGTGTACAACACCTGTTGAAGCCAAACACTGGACTCGCTTTGAAATGTTCGTGCTTCATAGCTCAAATCTAGAAACATGAATTTTCCACCTTTCTTATCTTGACAGAAATTTCACAAACTAATTTTCTAGACTATAACTTTCCTAATCTTCAGGAAGAATACCTCCAAATCATTCTCTCATAGTTCTCCCAAATCATTGTCTTACATTCTAATTTTCAAGCTTCTCCTTCAGAACTGCAAAAACATGAACTTTTCCCCTAACTTTTTACAAACCTATAATTCCAAAGATAACCTAGAAGACAAGGATATTTTGTCATATTAAAAATAGATTTGCAGTTCACATGTGCCAGAGATATCACAATTGTCCAACTTTCCCTGAGGGGCCATTAAAATATTGAAAACATCAAGAGTTTTTCTTTCCTTTCCTTTTCTTCTTTCTTTTTTCTTCCTGGCAATTTTTTGCTGGAAAGCCTGGATCTAAAAGGGGGTGGGGGACTGGGGTGGTTTTGTTATCCTTTTTGTTTTTCCTTAGCATCCTCCAGTAATAATATTTGCAAGTCACACAGAAGGAAGAGCAAACATACATGCGTGTTTAACGAGAAAGAAATAGAATGTGTTACAAAGTATGGATTTCCTTCCAACATGAACTAGTGTCTTTTGATTTCATACTTCTGTGTGAATAACTAGATTAGGTCCTCAACATTCAAATGTCATGTAGAAAATGGTGATATGTTTCTCATTTCATTATTTGGTTTAATTAAGTCTGCTTCTAAAGCTTCAAGGGTTATAGGACAAACATAATAAATTGACAAAATCAGCAATTAAACTTGCAAAAACTGTAGTGAATTTTCTAGTTCAAGTGAGTGGGAGAATCATCATAACTCATAACTTATAATCAAGCTGGTTAAGTGTTAGTATTCTACTGGCCATCTCGGTGAAGTTTCCCCAGGTAACGCTGTAAACTTCTCATATTATCATAAACCGAGTGTATGGCTCTATCTACATAGTCTGGCAGTTAATGTGGGATCTGGTAATTCATGTGGGAAATTAACCTCACTTAGAATGAAAGAACCATCATCAATCTAATGAAGGTGTGGTACCATGTAAAACAATACTTGATTACTTTATGTCCTTTTTACGAAAGCATTGGATCACTGGAGATGTTTTTGGGTTAGTGAAGTCATGATATTTTGTCAAATCTTCCTTTCTTAATGTGTGATTGGGTGTTGACAGACATTATTAGCTATGGAGGATAAGTACTAATATGAAATCTTGATGACGGACTCAATAGATACTCCCCAACTTACATATGTTTCAATCTAGTTCAAGTTACCGAAGTTTATGATCTAAAGAAATTAACTTGGAGAAATAAAAATATAACGAAACATAAATGATCCTAACTGTGTGCAAATGAATATCACTTGCGCTTCTTGAATATCCGAATAAGGAGGAAGCATATTTTGAGGGGCATATGGTTTTCCTATTTCGGATCTAACTATTTCAAGACTATAAGAAGTGGAATATTGATCCTCCGACCTCTCATTTATTTGTTGCTAACTAAATAAATATTCTTTCATGCGCTTCAAGATAGGTAGGAAAAGTTTTGTCTTAGAAAAAGAGAGCTTATACAATTTTTTTCACAAAATCTGGTCTATTACATACTAAACAGTGAGCATCATAATCTTTAAAAGAAAAGAGTTACAAAGATGTGCATACCTACGAAATAAAATAAAAGAAGGAAGCTACAATTTATAAACACAGCATATTAGTGCTCCGTACATTGATCCAGAACTCTATATGATTATGAATCTTATGATAAAATGAAAATGCAATGAAATCACAAAAAAAGAAAAACAAATAGGACTGCTTGAAGAACTCTTTTCCAAGGTTTGATACTCAACTTTTTTTCCACTCTCTTAGTTAGATTCATTGGATCTTTCTCAAACTCACACTTTCACTTCTACTATTCTATTGCTTAGTAAAAATATCAATTCCAGCTTAAATTCCATACGTTTTCTTCAAAATTAGATTAAAAAGAGTACCCACTTATGCTTCCCATTATAGATGAAAGAAAGGATTACAACTTGGAAATTTTTTTTTAAAAAAAAAAGCAAAATAAATCTAAAGATTCCAATAGGACTCTCCTAATAATGTCATCAACCTCTGACATTCCTAATAATGTCATCAACCTCTGACACGATTTTTAACTAAACACAAAATTACATATCAAGAAACTCGATAGGCTTATATGTAATATTTATATAAAATGTTCACCCCTCTTCAATGGACTATATGTAGCTAAAACAATGCCTTTTCAAGGACAGTATAATCTTATAAGTACTAGTGATAAACCTAGTACAAGTCACATATAAAAGAGTGCTAAACTTAGAAGGCACTAGGTTTACCTCTGAACTACTGTTAGAAATTGATCCTTGTGCTAATTACTCTGGAATCACACTGCTGGTTGGAGTGAAAAGTGGAGAAAATTGATAACCATAGCAAGAATCACATACAGGCTCTGTTCCGGCTTTATTCAGTGGTGTTCTGGCAACAAGGTTCACTCTGCAACGTGCACCTTGGATTGGAACACTGAGTTGAAAAGAACATATATGAATCTTTGATCTTAAGGTAAATCAAAGTGGTGTTTTGTGAGACTTATTTGAATTAGAGTCTAAATTAATTTGGGCCTACAACGTCTAATTGAATTTATATATCTGTCTCTATAAGCTTATGTTGTTGGATCCGATAAAGAATTGATCAAGCCTGATGATTTTGGTCTAGACACGTTTCAATTACACTTAGGTATGAGTGTATTTAAATGAGGACGTGGGACTCATCTACACGTGTGAAACTCGTGTTATCAATTAAGAGTCTAAATCTATATTAGTTGAACTAGGATTCCTTGATACTATATATATCATGGGTAGGATTCCTCTCCACCACCATCTATAATGACCTAATCTCTGTCTTGGAGGTCTTTCATCTCCTTTAAGGATCAAGAAGAGAATTTGGCGTCTGAAAAGAAGAATCTCCTCTTTCAACTCCGGCGTCCTCGAGATCGTACAACCTTCGCATCCCTTTCATGATGAAATCAGGCATGCCTAAATTCTCCTTCCCTCTGATCTTTGATAAAGAGACTATTACATATATAAGATTTTATTTGAAATAATTATTAGATCCAACAATTCTACGACACCTGGTTGACATGCTACGGTTATGCACATTTCTTGTAATTTATGGGATGAAAGGTTTAGCAGTCAGCACCACTGAGATGACAATCTCAAGACAAAAAGGAGATCAAAAGAACCTTTGATACCAGATGTTTCAGAACACAAGTAAATCCCACAGTGAAGTTGTGACATGCTATGGCAAAAGATCAACGTGAAAGGGTGCTGAATGATGAACGCATAGCAGATAGCACTGTGTAAGCTAATGGCGAATATATGATTGATAACAATTGTAACTTCAAACTGAACGATGGCTGACATGTAGCAGCAGCTGTCAGCAGAAATGAAAGGAGTTTGCACATGTGTTTCTGATAGCACTTCGGTGAAAATGAAGTCTGAATATTGGAGTAAAAAACCAAAGCATTCTTGCAGTCCTCATTGTATTTGTATCCCTGACTGAAGTGACCTAAAGCTTTACTGTCAGTTGAAACTAATTTAGGGAGTTTTAGCTCACCTCTGGGTCAAAATAAAAAGAGAAGGCTAGATTAAACAACAAAATCAAAGTAAATCTGAAAATTTGCATTGGTTATGCAAGGGGCAGTAATAGTCTCTTTTTTCTAAATATATCCACTTCAGGTATTTTAAGAACACAAAGTTATCTGCCAACTAGTTAAACTGCTTTATGATAAAGATAAGATTTATGGAATTCAACTACCAAAATAATTCATCACGAACTATAACAATACAATAAATTACTCATAAAGAAATATACAAAGGCCCATTGAAACTTAATTATCTCCAAACCTAATTTGATAATCTCCAGCCTAGAGGAATCAGTTTAGATGCAACAATCTTCAAACCTACATCTTTTTGCTGACTATCTGTTTGAACTCAAAAGTCTTAAAGATGCACATGATACATTAAAAGTGCTGAGAAAAAATGTGGTCTCAACGGATCTTTCTGTTTCTTGGAAGTTAAGACTAAAATAACCGTTGAGAAAATTTTAGTTTTCTTTCTTGTTTTAAGTTTCAGTTTTCAGTTGAACAGATTATCACTTTTCCTAGCTACTGTCGGCTGAATATATTTAGTCCAAAAATTATTCCCAATATTATCTTGTCTCACTTTCCCTACTACTAGACTTTTGGACACGTGCATTTGTGCGTGAAATAAAAACAAAATTTTACATATAATTTTAAATTTCAATGCAATTTTGATTTACAAAAATTATATACTAGTATATAGCTGTCAGAAGTGAAAAATCGACCGATCGGCCACCGCCGAGAGGCGAAAAAAGAGGGGGAGGAAGGATGAGAAAGAAGGAGGGGGGAGGTGAGAGAGAAGGGGTGCTCTCTCTCTCTCTCTCTCTCTCTCTCTCTCTCTCTCTCACGCGGCAGCGAAGAAGGAGGGGGGGGAAGGAGGAGATAGAAGGAGGGGGGAGGTGAGAGAGAGCAGGGGGGCTCTCTCTCTCTCTCTCTCTCTCTCTCTCTCTCTCGCGCGCGGATGAAGACAGACAGACAGACGGACGTACAAAGTTTCTATACGAGTTACAAGAGAAACTGATCAGTTTTGATTAAAGAGATAATGACCTTTATAATTTATACTAGTTATTGAATTCAGTTCAATTCAATTGCTACTACCATGTTCTTATTAAATTGATCATTTAATAACTTTATTGATCCTCTCTTCTTCTGCCAACAAAAGCATGAGAAGACTGTTATTAATTTTTGTAGGCTTTATCAATGCCAACGTTCACTAGTTACTAATAGTCAAGTTCGGCTAGTTTCAAACTAGTTTTCTTCCCTGTCCAGTAATGCAAGAGCTTAAATCGGGATGTAAGTTGACAGGATAAATTTGATCTTTCAGGAAAACACTTTTTTTATGCCATTAACTCAACGACATCAGGAGTCGTGGGCAAGCATTTTACGTGTCACACTCACCCTTGAGTTACATTTTGAGTCAGAGAAAGAATTATTTCATAGGTTTCCACATTTTATATAATAATTTGTATGAATTTGGTTTTCATCTTGATCTAAAAATTTATAGTGTTTAATTTAATTATAATTAACTATCTGCAATACAAATTTGTATAATCACCAAATTAAGTACTGTAAGTGAGCTATTAATGAGATTTACATGACTACAAAATTAACTATATGCATTGCAAGTAGATCGTAAGTGAGATACAAATATATTTTACGACTTATGATCTAAAAAAAATACCATAAGTCTTAGTTCGTAATTGTGAACTTACAGAATTTTACGGTGAAACAAACCCGTTGCTATGATGAATAGTAGTAAAGGTGTTTGCAGTCAAAAGGAGGACTGCATGTTTAGCTAAAGAAAAGGCCCATATTGAAATGGGCTGCAATAATGAACAACTAAAGATTGAGCTTGCGAAAATTAAAGTAAAATCTATTTTGCAGGCCGTCGACACCAACACTGGTGTGAGCCTTCAAACGCAGGTGGGCTTCAAAACAACTATGAATAGGTCTGCTGGGCCTAACATGGGGAAGGAAAATAAGGCAACAACTAATGCTCTCTGGCTGATCAAGGAATCTGTGACTTCAGCAGGTTTTGAAGAGATTGGACGGAGCATTAGCAAACGAGCAATGGATTCAATTATGGTTATAGTATTACCCTGGGTTTTTTATGATCACAACCCTCTGTTGTTGATACGGCAAGCAATTGAAGCCTTGGCAGTTTGAAGAGTTCTGGCTCGAGATCGAAGAGTCATGGCATATTGTTAGAAATGCTTGGTGCAGAAGTGACTATGGCTCATCATCAAAGAGACTTGCTGAAAAGATTTGGAGGTCCACCTTAAGCAATGAAACATGGACTCAGTTAAAAACTTATTTGTGAAAGCTGAGGACCTTCTTGAAGTCATCTCTCAGCTTCAATCTAGAGAGGCAACTGTGGGGGTGGGACTGACCGAGGAATGGAATGCTTGGAGACACCTGGACGTCATCTCCAATGGTTCGGTTCACTTCACGTCATATGAGAAGATTCAATCAGATTTAAGCAATCTATAGTGGCATACATGCTTTGGGAATTATGGATGTTAAGAAATCACAATGCGTTTGGTAGCACTATTAGCCACTATGCAGGTTATTGAGTTCTGGAATACAGTGGGAGCTAAGCAGAGTCAGCCGTTAATGAATTGGGGATGTCTCCAGTGCCTTGTACTCCTATCAAAGCCTACTCATTATGTTCTGTGGCATTCCCCATTAGGCTGCCTCAAAATCAATTTCGTTGGTTCGTTGCTCTGCACGGGCGGCAGCGGTGGAGCTAGCTTTGTGGCGAGGGATCACCTTGGATGGCTGCTAAGTGTAAGGACTTGGGTAACAGGAGAAAAAACAGAATAACTTCGTCTTCTTCTCTATGTTTACCTCCTGAGCTAACAAGTCACTTAAAATTCTATTGAAAACATTTAGATGTTATAGAATAAGCATACTTTTCTTCATTCGGAGTCTGTATAACTACTTTTTCATGAAGAGCTTGTTTGACAAACTCTTCGTTATGTAAAGACTCCCGGTTTACACCAAAGACCAGCAGTTGTCTCCTCGTCTATGACGTTGTAGAGGACCTCATCTGTAGGCATAGTATGATTATTGTCTTTGCACGAAAGTCGATGTCGTTCAACTCATCATTCTCCATCTTTAATGGTTTCTTCTCAATATCAAGCAGAGTCTTGTGTGTGTCCTTCTTCACGAGCAACGGCGTTACCGACATCTTTCACAACAAGAAGTTAGACTTCCCGTCGAATTTCTCCACCTCGAACTTGGTTATTGTGGTCGTCTTACTAGCCATTGCTTTGAAACCAATTGTTGTGGACACAACAAGAAAGGAACACCGACTGGGAGATTCGACAATGGAAGCGTAGTAGCGATTTACCGCTAGCAAGTAATAAAGACCACTCACCAAAAAACACAAGAACAACAGGTTTAACGAGATTCGGCAAGAGTGCCTACGTCCATGGAGAGGAGGGGAGAAATTATTTTGAAAATAGAGAAGAAAATAATAAGAGTTACAAGGATTCTCTCTCTCTCTCTCTCAAAACTCTCAATAGTGGAAAAAAAAGATTTCTTCTTTACTTATCTTCTAAGGTCATCCCCAAGAGGTCTATGTAGATTCCTATGATCATCCTATTCCAACACAAACTCCATCAATACCAACAACACTGTCTTGAGAAAGAAAAAAACTCGAATCCAATTCGAATTAGAAATAAAACCCAAAAAGAAACTGTCAGAACTACCATTAGTCGATTAATCCACTTTATTAGTTGACTAGTCCTGATCATTAATTGACTATACAGTCGATTATTAAGATGTACCCACTTTTGTTGTGCCTCCATATTAGTCGACTTCTGAGATGCTGTTAGTCGACTACCCTTTGCTATTAGTTGACTAGCCTATGCACAAAATATGCACACCTGTCTGTTCTTAAGCTCTAAAGCTGGGTCCACCTCCACCTAAACTTTTTTTCTCGAATGAATATAAGACACTCAAAACACTAACAGTCTCCACCTTAACTCATGTTCATTGAGTCCTTTTGTGGAAATTGGTCTTCACTTTATTCACCGTACTTTCTCCCTCTTTTGTGACTTCATATGGCTCTCTCCCAAGAGCCGTTCTCCATCTTATCTTTGGATAATCTGGATAAAGTTCAGGGATGCTCTGAACTTCTCAATTAAGATAGTGTTTGTCATCATATCTGTTAGATTCTTATTTGTACTGATCTTCATCAACTCAATCACCTTGTCAACTATGACCCACTAACATATCTTATGATACCTCACATTAATGTGCTTCATCCGCTTATGATGCATGTGATCCTTAGTGAGATGAAAAGCACTCTGATTGTCGCAATGAACCCGAATTGAATCATGTATGATGTCAAAAATCTCAACCAATCCTCTCAACTACAAAGCTTACTTTGATGCCTCAACTATAATCTTGTACTCTGCCTCAGTCGCTGAAAGCATTACTGTTTCTCAGAAAAATTGAAAGGCGTATAAATTCTTTGTTTGATTGTAAATAAAATTATAACGGATCAATAATCCAATTACAAAAGAGGGGAGAATGATTGAATCTCCTCTTTGTTTAAAATTGGGTTCTTTGTGTAGTGGTGGAAAGTGAATCTTATTTTCTGTTGACCAGGTGAACGTCAAGCTGTTCTGAGAATCTTCTCTTCAGATCACGGACGGTGTAGCACGGCTCCTGTCCAATAGAATTCAAAGAGATTTGGACAAAAACTGGATAAATCAAGTTGGTAGAAGAGTTTACCTTTTTTCAGCATTCCTCAGCTGAAAATTCTAATCAAATTCGACCAACCAAAATTCTCTGACTAAAATTCCATGCCCCTTGAATAGCAAACTAAGCTATTTATAGGGGTTTAGGGGTAAAACTGTTCCCGAAAAATTCTCCATAATGGGAGTTAACTCCCCTCATTATGTGGGTAGTAATTGACCCGGTAATGAGGGAAGTTACAACTGAGACGCATGGCTCCTCTTCAGTTAAAAACACGGGCTTCGAGCTTGCTAGACGTGGGCTTCGAGCCTTGCTAGACGCGGTCTTCGAGCTTTATTAGACGCGAGTTTCGAGCTCTACTAAGACATGGGCTTCGAGCCTGGACGCGAGCTTTGAGCTCTGCTGAGATGCGTACTTCGAGCCTTACTAGATGCGTGCTTCGAGCCTTGCTAGACGCGGGCTTCAAACCCTGCGTCTTGGCATTACAGTGATGCTCAGACGCGGGTTTCGAGCCTCGGGTTTTGATACTGTGGTGATGTTGGGACGTGAATTTTAAGCTCTGCGTCTTCGCATTGCAGTGATTCTGGGATGCGGGTTTCGAGCCTCCCGTTTGAACACAGCAGTGATGTTGAGACACGTGCTTCAAGCTCTGCGTCTTGGCATTACAGTGAATGGCTTTAATTAGCCTCGCATCTAAAGTATAGATCCTGCTATCGATGACTTGTCTTTAGTAATTTTTAGACAGTCTACAGAATCCACTCCAAATTTTTTGAAACTCCACGGTTGACTGGAATGGTACTTTAGATTTTTCTTCTGGTAGTAAGCTCTTAAGACTGGACTGGCAATCTTTTGAAATATCTTGATCTCAATATTGTCTGAATCTTGGTCTTCATGAGTTTAATGTTAAACTCTTTGAAGCCACCAGAGATGATCGTCGTGAGTGTCTGGATACACAGTCCAGACCTCCTCGATGCTCTGAACTCGTTGTTAGTGTATTGTTGAATTAGGGGAATAGTCATTTGCTTTCGCCAGTGTACTGTTGAACTGTTTGCAAAAGACTGAATACAGGTCTTATAGACGTAAATATCATGTTGCCTTGGAGATGCGGACTTCGTCTGAAGTGGAAACTGATTCTCACTCATTGGAGAGGCACGAACATTGAAATGAAGATTCAACTCTCATTTTGTTGAAGTGACACGGACTTCGAGGTGGAGACGTGGACTTTTCATCATTGAAGAAATGCGGCTCTGTTGTTTTGCCAAGGTGCGAGTTTCCTCCAAAGTAAAGACACACCTTTCACTTGATGTAGAAACGCGGCTTTGAGCGTTACCAAACACGGGCTTACTTCATAGTAGAGATGCAGCTCTTGATAGAAATAGAGGTGCAGCTCTCTTGTTTTGTCCAGACGTAAGGCATAGAATACTGAAGAGATGCAGTCTTCGGAGTGGAGATGGGCTCTCATTTTGTTGAATTGACGCGGACTTCAGGTGGAGACGCGGGCCTCTTTTTGCTAGAGAGACGCAGCTCTGTTAAACGCGAGACTTGCGTTCTGGGTGTGTTGCTATATGTCTAGCGGAGCTTGAAGAGACGCCCTTCTCTTAACACGCGAGGTTCACGTTCAAGGCGTGTTACCACGCGTCCAGTGATGATTGGTCTCGAGAAACGGGTGGCGTATCTCGGTGGATTACTGTGTCTATAAAAAGATAATAGTCTTTATAAGCGTCATCATTAGACTCTTTTCTTCTCTGTTTGAACTCCGCATCAAGAGTTTTCAAAACTTAAGAAAAGCTCTGAGCTTCTTCTTCTTTCTCTCATCTTCTACACAGAATCACAGTCGAAATGGCCCCAAAGACCAAGCTTGTGGCTTCATCCTCGAGCGCTGTCACTCCATAGGCTCAAATGGGCGGTTTCTCTACGTAGGAGGCCCCATAAACCATTTGAATTGATTTTCACCATTAAGGAACTTAAAGAGCTATCTTAACTCTCAAATCTCTTCTGAATTGAACTGCCAATGAGAGACTCACGCCCTTATTTAATTTTCAGATGTGACTCTTGCACTGGTAGGCAAGACGCGGGTTTGACGATCTCCACGTCTTTGCTTCATCAGCTTGAGTCTGTGTCTGTTTGTTGAACGCGGGCTTCGTTGAGCCTTGCGTTTGATCCCAACACTTAGAGAATTCTTCTAAATGGGGGAGTTCAGGAGCGGACTTCATGTGAACCTGACGTCTCTGAGGTTTGATGCGGGTTTCACTGAGTCTTACGTCTGACTCCTATGCTTAGAGAAATTTCTATGTTGTGATGTTTCAAATGTGGACTTCATGTGAGCCTCACATCTCTGAGGTTTGACGCGGGTTTTATTGAGCTCTGCATCTCAGTCATTAGATGCGAATCTAATGTGAACTTTGCGTCCGAGCTTCAACACTTAGAGAAATTTTTTTTAGGTTACTAACACTTGTATTATCCTTTTTGCAGTGCAATACTAATCGAATGCTTTGTCTAAAAAGTGTCACTTTGGGCATGTAGGTGGTGTTGACCCAAACATGATCTTCGTTCTCTAGAAGACTGCTCCTGTGACCACCAGTAAATTAAAGGAGCGACGAAGTCAGATCAGTAAGGCCAGTATGCTGATTTTGGGAAATCATTTCTGATGGTCGATTTGAGTAAGATTCTCGTGCTCTATTGAGAAAGCCTGACTTCTTCTTTGACGACTCGATCGAGGAAGATGAGGTTGCTCTTTATGACAGAGATTACAAATGGCTATGCCAGATTGACAATAGGAGATTCTTCTTCCCGAATATGGAACGGATGTATCCCTTGGCCTATCTGCAGCATATATCCGTGTGTCGGACAATAGATTAGGAGTTGGTCAGGCCATTCTCCAGAGCTACTTTGGGAAAGATAGGTGCCCGTGAAGCCTTCACCGTTGGTCATGGGAGGGACGTGCTGGGGCTACAGCCTGGCTTGGTCAAAGTTGAATACCCAACGGGAGAGACCCTCCAACTTGTAGCCACCTTCATCAGACAATTCTTGAATGTGAGGGGTAACTTTCCTCTCGAATTTCGTGCCACCAGATAGGTCCATTCTACCAACAAAACATGGTGGGGGTAGAATGGTAGAGTTTGCTCTGGCGGAATTTGAATATCTACTGCTGCAGGCCGGACTATACGGGGCTGTGAGGGCTATCCAGTATGATATTTCACAGAGCACCTAACATTTCTACGCTATCTTGGAGTGATATAATCCAATGACCTGCACATTCCTTACTCCCATCGGGGAAATAGGGCTTGCCCTTCATGAGATGTATGAAGTCTCAAGGCTGATGATTGGAGATGCCCCTTATGAGGAATACATCCCATCAACAGAGGAACTACATTTGCTAAAAAAGAGTGATCCTCTAGTGTACAAACTTATTGGGAGGTGTTGTGCCACTTCCACATCTGTGGGCATATGACCGGATGGAGGAGCGGGGAAATCAATCAGATGTCATGAGCAAATTATTTGTTCCCCGGGTGAACAAGGTTAACCCAATGACCCGACTAGCTCCCAGCACTGATGAAGAAATTTTTGAAAGGATCAGTGTATCCACCAGCTCCTACACCACCGAGTCTAATGAGGACATTTTCAAACCGGACACGTTTTTTGAGAGTTTTTACCATCAGGCCAAAGTATCGATGTCTGACCAGGCTCTATTGGTGGGTTTTCTCATATTGTGGCTGAAACGACGTGTGGTGCCGACGCTACCGCACGAGGTGATCGTCTCAGACGTGGTGTATCAGTCTATCCTGCTTGCTCATGGGAAGTCTATTGCCCTCCTTCCAACAACGGTGGCTGGGATCCAGAGTGGGTTATGTGCGCTAACGAAGAGCTTCTGTCAGGTGGAAGCAATCATAGATGCAGAGGGCAACCCAGTTACAGATTCCAATGGTTATCCCCTGGTTAAGACTCCCAGTCCCAGGGTCGAGCTTCCATACACATACCTGATGGCCTGGTATGTCATGCATTGCCCGTCGCTTATGACAGAGGTGTCTGCTTCGAAGGTTTTACACCCTTTGTGCAGCGGTTGGAGAGTTCTGGCTGGCACAATACTATATATTCTACATTCAGAAGACTATTCTGAATAGGGGAAACTACCAATTGGACAAGTGCTTCCTTGAGATTCATGACACGTCTTACGGGGACAAGTTTGCAGACCTCGTTGGCCCAGATAGTTTCACCCGATTATCTTCCGACATCTTCTGGTGGCTGATAAACATCCGGCCCGGGTACATGGTTTTTCGGCAAGGGAACTCTTATACGGTGTCAGTTCGCCTGGCAGTTTGGTTACAACCAACTGTATGTTGGCAACCCCAACCCAAACAATCGCTTCTGTGGAAATCTATTCGAAGATGCACATGTATGGTATTACAGCGTATGATTGAGATTTTCCTGCACACAAAATATAGAATATTAGATTTAGAAGTAAAGATGTGCAAGGTGCTCAATTCTAATCTGCTGTAGCAATGGCTATGCGGGTCGTGATCCTCAGGAGGGACTAGTGATTGGTAGTGAAAAGTGCATTTTTATCATAACATTTACCATCACATTTTCATATTTATTCATTTAATTCTGCACATTTATTAATATTTTGTGATTTATTGTGTGCAGGCCTCGAAATAATAAAAAGAAAGAATTAAAGCTTAAAAAGAGCCCAAAAGCCCACATTTGAAGCCCAAGTGCAAAAGTGCAAATATCAATTGTCAAAGTACAAATACACAAGGGCTAAAGTTGCAATTATCAAAGAAGAGGGAAGGATAGACTTCTATCCAACCCTAAACACTTGCAGGATGAGGATAAAAGCCAAAGATAAGAGTGCAAAGATAAGGAAATTCGTGGATAAAGATATTGGGAGATTTGAAATCTAGATAACTTGATTCCCAAGTTATATCCAAATCCCATGATAAAGAGCCAGGATGCAGCTTCCAGAAGCAAACGCCCAGATGGACGGATCAGGAGAAGCCACGCGCCAAAGCGCGTGGCAATCTGCCACCAAAATGCAGCAATTCCACGGCAAAAGCCGCAATTCCACGGCATTTCTGATGAGGCTGCCCAACTACTTTTGTGTACGACTTGTGTTCGGACTCTAACTCCTTCTGTGCCTATAAATACCCCTGCAGTGCAACACAGAACGTCGTCCAGCGCAGTGCAGGGCCAAAATTAGGGTTTCTTCTAGGTTTTCTTCTTTTGTAATTAGGTTTTTCTTTTTATTTTCAAGAGAGAGAGAGGCTTATGTTGAGCGTGACACTGATGTACCTTCCTCTTCTCTGTCATTGTACTGATTAATAAAGGTAATCTTTTCTTTTGTTTTTATGTCATTGCTTTACTTTTCTTTTTGTTTTCTTTTTGTTTTCTACTTTATTTCTCTTTGATCTATGTTGATTGTATATGAGCATGCAAGTGATTTCTGAAGCACGAATATAACGAGTCTTAGCGAGAGCCAACGATATTTCATGGAGATGTTCTCCTCCTCAAGGTACGTATCAATTCATGCTTGCCAAGGCTTGATGATCTAATGCGAACAGGGGACTGAGATCAATCCTATGCTTTATGCGTTCATGCCTCCAAAGCAAGGTAGAAAGTGTTAAGATTTCATATTGTTCCTCAATCAAGGTTAGTTTTTATTTTATTTTATTTTATTTTATTTTATTTTCTTTTTGTAGATTAAATCACAACTCTTCTACCAATTCTTTATTTGCCGACTCATTGTAAAATACCGCTTTCTTCTTAACTTAGCTTAAAAATAAATAATTTTTAGAGTAAAACTTACAAACGCTTCCATCGCTAGTCCCTCCCTGAGGATCACGACCCGCATAGCCTTGCTACAGCGGATTAGAATTGAACACTTGCACACCTTTAATTCTTAATCTAATATTTCATATTTTGTGTGCAGGTAAAAGTTCAATCAACTAGCGATGGAAGCTTGTTTAGCAAGTTCTCCAAAAATTTCTTCTTTTAGTTATTAAAAGGAAAATAAGAAAATAGTAGTTAAAGTTAAGTTAGAAAGGAAGCGGTATTTACAATGAGTTGGGAAAGAAAGAACTGAAGTGTTGGTGATTTAATCTACAAAAAATAAAAGAAAGAAAACTATAAACTAAAAACACATACCTACCTCTTCTGCCCTGTTTACCTTTGATCCGTTGCAACGACTTACCTTGTCTTTGAAGGCATTCAAGCATGGCGTATAGGATCTTCCCCTTTCTCGATCTATACTACGTAAAGAAAAGACAAACTACACTAGCAAGAGAAGGCTTGTTCATCACCATAGGCTATCAAGGGCACTTCTTCGGCTAAGCAGTCTCGAAGCGATCAGTTCTCATGGTTTGCAAGACATCAGAGAGAAACAATAAAATAAAACAAGAATAGAGAAACAATGAAATAAAATAAGAATAACAAAAACAAACCTTGAGTAGATTTTATTAACAATGGAAGAAAAGTTGACTTACACCGATGTCACCTCAGTACAAGCATGAACTCCTTCCTCCATGAAAGCATCCTCCACTCTCAGTTACATAAAAAAATAAAAGTTACAAAAAAGAAAACCTAAACTACAACTAGCCTAAAAACCCTAGATTTTGCTCTGTAGTTCGCTGTACGCCCTTCTCGGTTGCTCTGCAGGGGTATTTATAGGTGCAGAAGGAAGTAGAGTCCCAGAACGACTCCTCGAAAAAATCTTATCGCCAGATTCATCATGATCCGTGGCCAAGTAGTGGCTGTTGGCCACGCGCTTTCGCACTTGGCCTCCTCTGGTCCGTCCATCGGAGTTGATTCTTCTGGAAGTTGTATTTCGACTCTTTATTTCGAATTTTCGGGATAACTTGGGAAGCAAGTTACCCTAAATCCAAATCTTTTAACATGAATTTGTTATCTTTGCACTCTCTTTCTTTGACTTTTATCCTCATCCTGCAAGTATTTAGGGTTGAATAGAAGTCTACCATTCCCTCTTCTTTTGGTATTTGCAACTATTGCCCTTAGTAATTGCAATTTTGACATTTGACAATTGCAACTTTTACATTGGGCTTTAAACATGGGCTTTCGGGCTTCTTTTGAGGCTTTATTTCTTTATTTTTATTTACTCAAGGCCTGCACACAATAAATAATAAAATATTAGTAAATGTGTAGAATTATAGGAATAAATATGAAAATGTGATACTAAATATAGTGATAAATATGCACTTTTGACTACCTATCACACCCCCACACTTATCTTTTTGCTCGTCCTCGAGTAAAAATCAAAAAAAAAAAGAAAAAAATAAACTAGCTAACTCACTTTCGTAGGAATCACGATTGCACTTAGCACGTGCAACAAGCCGTTAAACCCCTAGGTTACCCTAGAGGACGAGTGTTGTCTCGTGAGGGTTTTCAACGGATTACACCCACAAAATCTATAAAAAGGAAAATATTTGAAATACGTTTGAAGAGACTAAGTAATCTATAGGTTTTTTAGATTATCATTTTTATTCATTCTTAAACTTAGTCTTTATATAGTAAATTGTTATCCTTTTTAGGTAAGGGTCAAAATTGAATTTTTGTATAGTCTTTTTCGTTACCCTAAGTCATATGCATCCTTGTGAATTTTTACTAGGAATTCCTTAACTTGGACTCTCATGCCTCTTTATCATTATTATATATATATATTTTTAATATGTATAACTCATCTAATTTTCTTTCGTGTAAGCATAAAGGCTTCTTGAGGCCCTCATACCTAACTAATTGACTATTAGATGTGTTATTACCTATAAAAGTAATTTTTCTTAGTTTTCTTAGGCTTTCTAATCCACTCATGTAGCAAACTTAAAGTCGGTGGCTCCCAAACTGGTTGGTTTTAGGGCACCGGGTGAGAAAACACCCCGCGGACTCAAATTCGAGTGAACTAGGCCACAAAACTAAGGACTTTATTTATAAAATCACTTTTAGGCGTGAATACTTATGCTTCTTGAGGCACATGTATCCAGCTTAATCAGTGAATTTCTCTTTTTTTTCTTTTCTTTTTTTAATTATTTATTATAGGGCACAAGAGTCTTTGTCTTAGAATCCTAAATATGTAAATGTATTAGGTATGCACATTTCATTAAGGTAAAAATCAAAACTAATTACTTATTCAATTTTTCCTCCTATACCTAAAAATTCAACAATTTATTTTATTTTGACCAAGTTTTTAGAAATCCTAATCATGATTTTCCTAATTCTTAAGATTAACTTAGATTTCTTTCAAAAGATAAGTCAAAATATTGTCCTTTTTCATTTTTTTTCATTTTTTTAATATTAGCACATTTTTGTTAGTTTCTACCTATGTTAGTATGTTAGTAAAGCCTCCCCCCACACTTATCTCATGCATTGTCCTCAATGTATGAATGAATGCATGTATGCATGAAAAAGAAGAAAGGGAAGGCAGAAGTTACCTCAAGGTGGTGGTTCCGGTGGTGGTCTAATTGGGCCAAGTGTTGCTACCCAATCAAGATAATGTAGTATTAGGAGGAACCTACCAGAAATCTTTCTTGTATAACCTACTAAAATGTATGTATGATCATTTTTTAACAATTCCACCCCATCAAATTCCAAATTCCATAATTATTTTCAGAGTCAATTGTGTCAACCGCCTTGTCCCAAAATGGAGTGTGAAAAGATGGAATGATTGACTTGGACATCATAAGTACGGGAACGAATACCGACTCAGGAAAGAAACTTAAATCAAGTAATGGTTCAGGAGTCGGGAGAGGTTCAAGAAGTGGGTCCAAATCAATAAGTTGAAACTCAAGTCCACAATCATCTTCCCACAATGGAATGTGACTCAATATTGGTGATTCAAGTTCAGGAATGATAGGTGTGGGAATCAAAACTGACTCTAAAATATTACCTAAGTCGGGTAACAAAACAAGAGTCAATAATGATTCAGGAATTTGAACTTGATCACAGATTTGAGAATCTAGGTCACATATCTCATTGAGTTCAATATCATAAAAATGAGAACTTGCCAATTTATCCATGGGACTTTCAAAATTATAAAATTGGTCAAGTTCAATATGATCATCAAAAATGGGTGATTCAATTTCAGATGAATTGGCACAGGATCCAATGTTGACTCGGGAAAAGTAAAATCAGGTGAAAACACCGGAGTCATTATTGAATCAAGAAGTAGAATTGAATCACCAAGTGGGAGATCATGATCATATTCATGCTCAAGTTCTATTTCAGGAAAGGAATAACTTGCCAAACTATCAAAAATTAGAGTTTCGGCAAGTTCAAATGATCGTACTGAATTAGAATCTTGTTGTCCAAAACAACTTGGCTCGTCGGCTCTAACAGAATGGTTAACCATATCAGAAATGGCCGAACGGTGAGAACGTAAAGATTGAACCATCATATCTATTTCATGATCACGAGCTAATCTAGCCTGAGTCATGGCTTCAAGCATCTTTTCATAGTCAATTGGTGTATCATTTTGTTGTGATTGGACTTGAAAAGAGGAAGTGTTGTTAGGACAATCGTGATGAAATTGTGAGTCCGTCAGATTCTGTGATTGTTGCTTGGACTCACGTATCATCATGTCTAAGATTGATGGTTGTTGTTGCTTGGACTCATGCATACTCATCATTTCCAAGATAGATGATTTTCTATTCTGAATGGGTGGATCTGAGTATGAATCTTGGAAATATTGTGGACAAGGTGGATACGGAGGACAAGTTGGTTGAAAATTGGACTCGGGGGAAGAGAGAAACCCATGAACTCTGTGAAGAGTTGAAATTATTATGGAAATTATGGTTATAAGATGGGGGGCATGGGTTATATGCATTCGGATAAGACCATTCCGGCACACTAGGTTGGTCAAAGTTATGATATGCCGGGTTGGTAATATCTGAAAAAGACGTTGGTGTGTAATATGGATTAAAATTGGAAAAATTGTTATATGCCATATCACACAAACACAAACAAAGAAAAAGAAAACAAACAAATAAGCAAACAAAAAAAAATTCTAACCTAAGTTAGGGTAGACCTATGACCTAGACGACTCCTAACTGGTTAGACTGTCCACGGGAGGTATAATGTAGATTTTGACCATAAGTTAATCAGCCAGGTCAGGGCAAAATTGGTGGGAGGTTTTCCGTCAAAGACGTTCCTTAATTAAATAACTACCAATCTTTGGGCTTTCGGCCCTCAATCTCCTTCCTAGACGCTGATTTGGCAGGAGTCAACTTTCAACACCGTTCCCCCTTAGGATAATCTCCTAACTGAGTCCGAGATGTGCCTAGGGCCAACGTCTACTCATTTTTAGTTAGGCTTGGGTTAGTGAGTGAGGAGATTGTTTGTGGGCCAAGGAAAGGTGATGAAATCCCCACCTTATCTTATTTATAGGACAAGCCCTTAAGTCAATTTAGTGCACGTGTAAAGCAATAGACAAATATTCACTCAAAAGCAGTAAATCAGCTAAGGGTGCTTCCTAGTCTATATGCAATGCGACCGTACCTTTGTTGGCCCAAAGGCCTTTCACCCTAGTTTTGATGATGATTAACTCATGTAGTTATGTTTACTAATAATCTTGTGATTTTAGTTCCAGATCATTAATCAAGATATTAGTTGGTGATTGCTTCAAAAAGAAGAGTTTTAGAAGCCTTCACTTGGTGATTCCCGTGCCCGAGCATCAATATTACTCATTTGCACTCGGTGGATCACGGTTTTGGGATCGAGTCTACTTGAAGATGGAAGAACGTCAAGAAGACTTAGGTATCCTATTTTAGTTTAGTATGTTTAGATCCGTTTGTAAAGCTTAGAATAGTTGATATGCTCAAGTGCACAACACACACAAGTTTTATGTTTGGATATTGGTTTTCGATTTTCATGAATAGATTGATCAAAACAAGTTTAAATAGTTTATATGTATAATAGATGTATTCTAGTTATACATCATGCTTACTTGACTTATATAAACTTATTTTGACTTTCCTATTCATGTGTTGAAAAATCAAGTTTGATAAAATACAGGTTTTGGTTTTGATAAAATTTGCAAGACTCAAAAATAATTTGAATATGTTGATATATGTCTTGAAATTTTTATCACAAGTTTGTGTTTCAATACAAAATGTTAAAATAAGTTTTATGAAATTTTAGAAGAGATAAAAGAAGTTTTAGAAATATTTTAACTTATGTTTTTCTGCCCTGATCTGTGACTGACAGGCCAGGTCGGTCGACCGCATGGGTCGACCGCACCAAGGGCCGGTCGACCCGTGGGGTCGACCGACGTGCATAGAGCCGTGCACGTCTGACAGACATAGGGGCGGTCGACCCGGACGGTCGACCGTATCTGAGAGCTCTGCTCTCTGTATATTTGGGTCGACCGGCCGGTCGACCAGGTTTGCCCAACGGTTACATTTTTGACCGTTGGCGGTCGACCGGGCGGCCGACCGCCAAGCCTGTCAGGCTGCCACATCAGCCTAACGGCTAGTTTTGTTTTGGGGCTATAAATACCCCAACTCTTGGGCTGTTTTGATAAGATTTTTAAGAGCAAAAATTCTCAGTTTCTCCAGAGTTTTAAAGAAGTTTTTAAAGAGTTTAAAGCTTAAAAGTTTTCATCTTTATTGTTTTCAAGGGTTTGGAAAATTCAAAGAAAAATAGGTTTTTGGGATATTGCATTAGATCTATATTTTTATCATATTGCAAGTGTTTTCCCAAGGATATTTCTTTGTTATTTGATTTCCAAAATACCTTGATTTCCATACTTGAGCTATCATCTATCCTATTCTATTAGGATCTTTGTTTTGTGGAAAAAGAGAAAAGAAGAGAGATTGTTTGTGGTTGAAAGAAACCACTAGTTGTACACCCTTGTTCTTTTTGTATCCCTCTTTGGTAGAGGTGATCGGGTGATTGGTTTGCTCCCTCTAGTGAGAGGTGGAGATTGGTTGTAACCCTCTTTGGTAGAGGCGTTGGTTGTTGTATTGGCTACGGGCCTACCCCTCAGTTGTGAGGCGGTGTTTGAGAGAGGAGTTCGGTACTCCCTTGTTGTACAAATCCTCTTCGGTAGAGGTTCCCTCGGTGGGAGATAGTGGATTAGAAATCCTACACGGTGGTGTAGGCGGGGATGTAGAACTAGGTGCTCGAACCTCGAAACATATCTTTGCCTTTGCGTTTGATCCATTGTCTCTCAACTCTCTCTCTTTACATTTGTGCAAAGCATCATTCATATCATATCATCATACTTGCTTGTGTTGCCTTGCATTATTTCATATTGCTATTCATCCTTATATGCTTGGCTTGATTGTGTGTGTGCCTCACTTATACTTAACCACAAGAGCTTCACATAGCACCTCAACCCATTAAAGGGGAATTAAGAGGAGTTAGTCCAGAATCCTTCACGGGGAATTCGGCTACACTTGTTGGTTGTATTAAGTGTGATTGCATAATTTGCATTAGCTTCGCATTTAGCGCATTTAATTTCTAGATTAGCAAGTACACCAATTCACCCCCCTCTAGGTGTCCTTTTCAATTGGTATCAGAGCTAGTGCTCCTGATACTTAGGCTTAACATCCTAGGAGTGAGATCCATTTGTTTGCTAATCTTGTTTGCATTTGTTTGTTTGCACACATTTAGTTTGCCCTCATGGATAGCCCTCCTATGTTTGATATTTCTAGACTTGAAATTTGAAAAGTTATGATGAGTAGCTATTTGAAGACCCTAGGTTTGCATGTCTTTCTTGCGGCCACCAAGAAATACTATCTTGGAGATCGCAATCATATAGGGGCCAATGCACAAGCCCTTAAGGCCATTAGAAGCACACTTCCTAAAGAATATCTTATGCTTGTTTCTAACATTGATTCCGCCTTTGCAGTGTGGAATTTGTTGACAACAACCACCACCTCCAAGCTTCAAACGCCAATCCAATAAGAAGAGGAATATAGTGGAGATGAATCCGAGCCGCAACAATGCTATACAATCCAAGGGAATGACTCCCTTGAGGTACACTCGGAAACTCAACTAGATAGTTTTGATGCTAGTTCTTCATGTGATGATTATGATGCCCATGCTTTAAATGAAGAACTTTCTATAGTTTGTAAAAAATTGATAGAAAAATATAAGATTTTGAAAAAGAAAAGTCTAGAAATTGAAAAAGAAAATAAAAGTTTGCATTCTAGACTTGACATTGTTTTGCAAGAGAAAGATGAGATTTTGGATGAAAGGGATTCATTAAAATCTCAACTTGATCTCGTTTTAAATGAAAATAAAATTTTGAGAAATAAAAATGATTGTGATGATTTGTTGAAGAAAAATGAGTTTTTATCCTCAAAATTAGATTTTGTTTTAAATAGTAATGATTCCTTGGAAAGAGAAATAGATTTTATTACAAAAGAATTAGATATTTGTGTAAAGAAAAATAAGTCTTTAAAAAATGATATTGTCTCACATGTTTGCCTGTCTCACATGTTTGCCATACTAGGATAGTTTCACTTAGAACACCTAATGCATGCCACACTTATTCTTTGATTAACAATGATATATCTTTGCTTAAGAAGAGTGTTGATTGTTTGGGCTCCACTTTGAGCCAATGTGTAGTGGGCCATACACGTTTGGAAACTTTGTTTCGAAAGAAACAAGTTCCATCTTTTCATGCACACCCATCACGGCATACACATGCTCCTCACGGACACCATCATCACTTGTATGCTCATGTGTACACTTGTACACATTGTGGACGTAAGGGCCACCTTACTAAATTTTGTTACGATAGAATACATGTTTCAAATTTAGTAAAGAATTTTGTTTGGGTTAGAGAAGGTACTAACCCCCATGGACCTAAAAGAGTATGGGTACCAAAGACCACCCCTCCTATTATTTTTGATGTAGGTGTGGGCTCTCACATGACGTGAGAGTGATGGCACCTTGGAGTGGATGTTTTCCGAGCTTCATGGAGATCAATTGGATGCATCACTTTCAAGGGAAGTTTGGTGGAGATGACCACCTTGGTTTGGAGACAAGGAAAGTTGCCTTCTAGATTTTGGTAACGATCCCTAACTCCTATTTATTGTTTACATGCTTTTCATGTTTATCATTTATAGCATGTTTTATTGTTTATTATGTTAATGCCATGCTTATTAGACTTGTGATATACATGTTTAGCTATTTTGAGACACCCATGTTTAATATGGATAAATTCATTTGTGTTCTCACTATTTGGTTGCTATTGTGTATATCATAGATCTAATAACATGTGTATTTACATAATAATCATGTATTGTTTATCATGATGAATTTTGTTTTGTTTTATTCTTCATGCCTTGATTACATGTTTAGATGTTAGTTTTCATTAAGACTAGTATATATTTGTGCATATAGTGGGCCACAAATAAATCTATATATGTTTGTGCTTGATTGCTTATTTGTTCCCATTAGATGTGCTAGTAAAGTCTAGTTTTGATGATTCATACATTTTAAACTTGTATTCCTATTTTTGGATTTGTTTATGATCATTTGTTTTTATTTCATGTATATGTCTATTTTATCCAAATTATTGTTATACATGAATATCCCTTTGAGCCATGTGCCTTCATGCATATATCTTTGTGGACTCATTGTGTTTGGATATGTATGTATACTTTAGTTTGTATAAGACATACATATACCTTGAAGATTAAATAGTTTTGATGATTTTCATGTTTTCTTGTTTCAAGAAATTTTGAGCTTAATTGGATATTTCATAATGCCATGTCACACATTACTTATACACTCACCATTTTTAAAATATTTCTCATGAGTATGTTTTCATGAGCATGTATGGACTTTATTGAATATTGAGTGTTCTTAAGTGCTATGTGATTTACATGTGTTTTATGAAAATTATTTTTAGTTTATTCCTTGCTTGAAGGATTTCGTACTAGTTTAAAAGATTTTCCATTTAACTAGTTACGGTATTCTTCATTTTGGTAGAGTTTTTCAAACAAAGCTTATTTTTCAAATCTATTTTTGAAAACCCCTACCTTCTATGGGAGGATGGATGGGAGATCATGGTCATGTATGCTTTAAAATGAAAAATCATTCAAAACTTGAACTATGATTGGGAGGTAGTAACATGAGATATACATTTGATCTTATTGTTATTTCAATTGGTATCATCGAATTCTTTCAATTGGTATCAATCTTGATATTTCTTGTATACTTATATATGTTTGTATGTATGTATGCTTTCAATTTCAAGAATATCAATTTCAATTGGTATCTATTTTCATACATATATATGTTTTATTTGTGCTTATTATATCCCTATATCTTTAAGCACAAAATCTTGTTTATGCTAGTGCTTGAGTTTTAACTTTGTTTCAATTGATTACTTTTAAATTGGTATCAAGCATATGCATTATTTTACTTGGTATTTCATAAAGGGGGAGAAAATTTAATTTTGTCTTTCAATTGGTATTTGTACTCTCATACTTTATGATTGAAAACTTAAAATTGGTATCAAATGTTCAAAATGAAAAATATTTACAATTGGTATCAAAATTTTTGTTTAGACATTCAAAATTTATTATGTTTAATTTCAATTGGTATCAAGATTTTCATGTGTTTTGCTTAAAATGGTATCAATATTTTTTTGTTTCCATTCAATGGTATCAAGATGCTATTCTTTAACATATTTTCAATTGGTACCTTAATTGATTGTCACCCCTAATTGGTTTTGTTTTTGTTTCAGACAAAAAGGGGGAAAATATTATTTTTATTGATTCGTTGTTTCGAACAAAAAGGGGGAGAAAAATTTATTAATTTAGTTTTGTTTTTACCCCTTATTGAAGATTGATTCTTTGTATTAAAAAAAAAGAGAGAGAGAAGATTTTATTTTGTTGTGGTTTTTACCCCTTTGTTGATGATTGACAAAAAGGGGGAGAATTATTTGAGAAAGATTATAGTTTATATATGCATGTTTATGTTTTGCATATATTAAGTTTAATTTAGTTTAATTTTAATTGATATCAAGAGCATGTTTTGTAATTGGTTTCTAGAGCATATTTTGTTTTGAACATTTCATTGGTATCTAGAACCTTTTATTGTTTATGTATAGATATGCATGTTTCATGTTTCATGTTTTGTGTTTAGTATTCATTGCACATTTATTGTTTATTTGTTTATGCATGAGTTAAGGGGGAGCTTCTTTGAAGCTTAACTTTAATCCATGCATATATAACTCCATGAGTTTTGTCATCATCAAAAAGAGGGAGATTGTTGGCCCAAAGGCCTTCCACCCTAGTTTTGATGATGATTAACTCATGTAGTTATGTTTACTAATAATCTTGTGATTTTAGTTGCAGATCATTAATCAAGATATTAGTTGGTGATTGCTTCAAAAAAAAGAGTTTTAGAAGCCTTCACTTGGTGATTCCCGTGCCCGAGCATCAAGATTACTCATTTGCACTCGGTGGATCACGGTTTGGGATCGAGTCTACTTGAAGATGGAAGATCGTCAAGAAGACTTAGGTATCCTAGTTTTAGTTTAGTGTGTTTAGATCCATTTGTAAAGCTTAGAATAGTTGATATGCTCAAGTGCAAAAACACACACAAGTTTTATGTTTGGATATTGGTTTTCGGTTTTCATGAATAGATTGATCAAAACAAGTTTAAATAGTTTATATGCATAATAGATGTATTCTAGTTATACATACATGCTTACTTGACTTATACAAACTTATTTTGACTTTCCTATTCATGTGTTGAAAAATCAAGTTTGATAAAATACAGGTTTTGGTTTTGATAAAATTTGCAAGACTCAAAAATAATTTGAATATGTTGATATATATCTTGAAATTTTATCACAAGTTTGTGTTTCAATACAAAATGTTAAAACAAGTTTTATGGAATTTTAGAAGAGATAAAAGAATTTTTAGAAATATTTTAACTTATGTTTTCTGCCCTGATCTATGACTGACAGGCCAGGTCGGTCGACCGCATGGGTCGACCGCACCAAGGGCCGGTCGACCCGTGGGGTCGACCGACGTGCATAGAGCCGTGCACGTCTGGCAGACACAGGGGCGGTCGACCCGGACGGTCGACCGTATCTGAGAGCTCTGCTCTCTGTATATTTGGGTCGACCGGGCGGTCGACCGGGTTTGCCCAACGGTCACATTTTTGACCGTTGGCGGTCGACCGGGCGGCCGACCGCCAAGCCTGTCAGGCTGCCACATCAGCCTGACGGCTAGTTTGTTTTGGGGCTATAAATACCCCAACTCTTGGGCTGTTTTGATAAGATTTTAAGAGCAAAAATTCTCAGTTTCTCCAGAGTTTTAAAGAAGTTTTTAAAGAGTTTTAAAGCTTAAAAGTTTTCATCTTTATTGTTTTCAAGGGTTTGAAAAATTCAAAGAAAAATAGGTTTTTGGGATATTGCTTTAGATCTACATTTCTATCATATTGCAAGTGTTTTTTCAAGGATTTTTCTTTGTTATTTGATTTCCAAAACACCTTGATTTCCACACTTGAGCTATCATCTATCCTATTCTATTAGGATCTTTGTTTTGTGGAAAAAGAGAAAAGAAGAGAGATTGTTTGTGGTTGAAAGAAACCACTAGTTGTACACCCTTGTTCTTTTTGTATCCCTCTTTGGTAGAGGTGATCGGGTGATTGGTTTGCTCCCTCTAGTGAGAGGTGGAGATTGGTTGTAACCCTCTTCGGTAGGGGCGTTAGTTGTTGTATTGGCTACGGGCCTACCCCTCGGTTGTGAGGCGGTGTTTGAGAGAGGAGTTCGGTACTCCCTTGTTGTGCAAATCCTCTTCAGTAGAGGTTCCCTCGGTGGGAGATAGTGGATTGGAAATCCTACACCGTGGTGTAGGCGGGATGTAGAGCTAGGTGCTCGAACCTCGAAACATATCTTTGCCTTTGCGTTTGATCCATTGTCTCTCAACTCTCTCTCTTTACATTTGTGCAAAGCATCTTTCATATCATATCATCATACTTGCTTGTGTTGCCTTGTATTATTTCATATTGCTATTCATCCTTATATGCTTGGCTTGATTGTGTGTGTGCCTCACTTATACTTAACCACAAGAGCTTCACATAGCACCTCAACCCATTAAAGGGGAATCAAAAGGAGTTAGTCCAGAGCCCTTCACGGGGAATTCGGCTACACTTGTTGGTTGTATTAAGTGTGATTGCATAATTTGCATTAGCTTCCGCATTTAGCGCATTTAGTTTCTAGATTAGCAAGTACACCTATTCACCCCCCTCTAGGTGTCCTTTTCAACCTTGTCTTCAGCACTCTTCAACAAAAATTAAAAAAAAGTTAAATAGACACTTGCTTATATGCAGGAGTCTAAAATTTATTTTTATTTTTTTTCAACAAATAGGTTACTGTTAATTAATTAGCAGTATACAGATTTATCACAGAATAAATTGTAACAGAGCAATAAATCAGATTTGCAACTTGCAGCAACCTGCAGAAAACAGGGTGAGTAGTGAACTACTCAGGCCGCAGAAACGCGGCTTTTGCCGCGGAACGCGGCTCTGTAGTCGGCCCTGTTGCTCTGCCTTCGAGGGCAGAGGCACATAGTTGCTATATTTCCTTACTGCTGTTAGTTTCCTGTTCTCCAAACCTGCAAACAGAAAGAATAAAAGAATTAGTTATTTATTTATTTATTTTTTTTAGAGAATACTTACCGTCCCTCCCGGCAACGGCGCCAAAATTTTGATTGAGATTTTCCTGCACACAAAATATAGAATATTAGGTTTAGAAGTAAAGATGTGCAAGGTGCTCAATTCTAATCCGCTGTAGCAATGGCTATGCGGGTCGTGATCCTCAGGGAGGGGCTAGCGATGGAAGCTTGTTTAGCAAGTTCTCTAAAAATTTCTTCTTTTAGTTATTAAAGAAAAATAAGAATATAGTAGTTAAAGTTAAGTTAGAAAGGAAGCGGTATTTACAATGAGTTGGGAAAGAAAGAATTGAAGTGTTGGTGATTTAATCTACAAAAAATAAAAGAAAGAAAACTATAAACTAAAAACACATACTACCTCTTCTGTCTTGTTTACCTTTGATCCGTTGCAACGACTTACCTTGTCTTGAAGGCATTCAAGCATGGCGTATAGGATCTTTCCCCTTCTCGATCTACACTACGAAAAGAAAAGACAAACTACACTAGCAAGAGAAGGCTTATTCATCACCATAGGCCATCAAGGGCACTTCTTCGGCTAAGCAGTCTTGAAGCGATCAGTTCTCATGGTTTGCAAGACATCAGAGAGAAACAATAAAATAAAACAAGAATAGAGAAACAATGAAATAAAACAAGAATAACAAAAACAAACCTTGAGTAGAGTTTATTAACAATGGAAGAAAAGTTGACTTACACCGATGTCACCTCAGTACAAGCATGAACTCCTTCCTCCATGAAAGCATCCTCCACTCGCAGTTACTGATTGAGATTTTATCAATTGAAAGAGAGTTCAGAATTCTTAGTCTCAATGCGAATCCGCTGTAGCAAGGGCTCAAGCGGGTCGTGATCCTCAGGGAAGGATGCGATAAAAGCTTTTCGACTCGATTCCTCTGTATGCTTCAAGTAAGAAGAGAGAGATTAGATTGGTGATGAAAATATGAGATTAAAGACGTGGTTTTGCTGATCTTCTACCACAACCCTATTGCAAGTTAAGGAGCTTGATCTTCATCTTAAGATTGATATGATTCACCCTAGGTCATTACAAATAATTCAAGCAAGAAAAATCAATGCTAGATTCTTACTAAGTTACATAATCTAAAAACTAAACTATGGTTCATCCTAACATCTAGGTGCAGCCTAATAAAAGACGAATCTCAAACTTATGCTGTCCTAGTTCTTAAGTTGAAGTCATGAAAAGCCTTTTTAATATGCAACCTAGATTAGGATTTCTAGGTATTTGTTTAATCTTCTAGAAAAATTATTTTTAATACCTAGGGTTTCGATTGATGTTCCTTAATCAGATCTAGGCTTAACTGCTCTAGGGTTGCTTCAAGAGTCTCAGCAAACCACTAGAGAGATTTAGTTCTTCATTATTTTTTTTTCAAATTATTTATTTTTTTTATTATTTTTTTTTATGAGAAAGATTGCAAGGAAAAGAAAACGAAAACAAGAAGAGATCACAGATTAAAACAAAGAGATCACAAAAAGAAATAAAATTTGCAAAAATTAAAAGAGAACAAAAGAGTGACCTTTATTTCAGATGAATCTCCGGTTACACAATCGTCTCCTTCTTCTCCACAACGAGCATGAAATAAAAATTATAACTTGTGCAGAAATTTAGAAAAATAGCTAAAGAAAACCCTAGTCGTCTCTGCATGCCCCGTACGTTGCACTTTGCAGGGATATTTATAGTGCAGAAGAAGATAGAGTCCCGGATGAAGTTGTAGACGAAGTCTGGTAGTCAGACTCATCGACTTTGCCGCGCCTTGCCGCGCGTCCGCGGCACTTTTGTGGCTTCTGGCCGCGCGCTTTGGCGCGTGGCCTCTCCTGGTCCGTCCATATGGGCACCTGCTTCTAGAAGTGTGATCCTGGCTCTCCATCTTGGGATTTCGAGATAACTTAGTAATCAAGTTACCTTGATTTCAAATATCCCAAATCTTCTATCCACGAATTTTGGGCTTTTATCCTCATCCTGCAAGTGTTTAGGGTTGGGTAGAAGTCTAGCCTTCCCTCATCTTTGATATTTGCAACTTTAGCCCTTGTATTTGCATTTTGACTTCTTGTAATTGCACTTTTTCACCTGGGCTTCAAACATGGGCTTGGATCTGGGCTTTTGGGCTCTTTAAGCTTTATTTCTTATTAAAATAATACTTCGAGGCCTGCACACATTAAATAACGAAATATTAATAAATGTGCATTATAATATGAATAAATGTGCAAATGTGATGGTACATATGATGATAATTATGTATTTTTCACTACCTATCACACCCCCACACTTATCTTTTTGCTCGTCCTCGAGTAAAAATCAAAAAGAAAGAGAAAAATCTAACCTAGTTAACTCACTTTCGTAGGAATCACGGTTGCACTTAGCATGTGCAATAAGCCGTTAAACCCCTAGGTTACCCTAGAGGACGAGTGTTGTCTCGTGAGGGTTTTCAGCGGATTACACCCACAAAATCCATAAAAAGGAAAATATTTGAATTATTATTGAAGAGACTAAGTAGTCTATAAGTTTTAGGATTATCATTTTTATTCATTCTTCAAACCTGGTCTTTATAAAGTCAATTGTTATTCATTTTAGGTAAGGATTAAAATTGAATTTCTAATATAGTCTTTTTCGTTACCAAAAGTCATATGCACCTTTGTGAATCTAGGAATTCCTTAACTTGGACTCTCATGCCTCTTTATTATTTTTATAACATCATCTAATTTTCTTTCGTGTAAGTATCAAGGCTTCTTGAGGCCCTCATACCTAACTAATTGACTATTAGATGTGTTAATATTTTTTTTTGGCATGTATAGCTCATCTAATTTTCTTTTGTATAAGTATCAAGGCTTCTTGAGGCCCTCATACCTAACTAATTGATTATTAGATGTGTTAATACATATATTATATTTCTTAGTCTTCTTAGGCTTTCTAATCCACCCATGTAACGAACTTAAAGTCGATGACTCCCAAACCGGTTGGCTTTAGGGCACCAGGTGAGAAAACACCCCGCGGACTCAAATTCGAGTGAACTAGGCCCCAAAACTAAGGACTTTATTTTATTTACTCACTTTAGGCATGAATACTTATGCTTCTTGAGGCACATGTATCAGCTTAATTGGTGATTTTTTTCTTCTTCTTTTTTTTTTCTTTTTTTTTTATGAGGCACAAGGTCTTTGTCTTAGAATCCTAGATATGCATTTGGTATGCACATTTCATTAAGGTAAAAATCAAGACTAATTATTTATTCAATTTCTCCTCCTATACCTAAAATTTAAACAATTTATTTATTTTGACCAAGTTTTAGAAATCCTAATCATGATTTTCCTAATTCTTAAAACTAACTTAGATTTCTTTCAAAAAATAAGTCAAAGTATTATCCTTTTTATAACATTTTTTTTTAATTATTTTTTTTTATATTTTCAATTATTTTTTTTTTTTATATTACATACCCTTCCCCCACACTTGTTTCATGCATTGTCCCTAATGTATGAATGAAATGTATGGATGCATGAACTGGCAGAAAGATATAATCACCGATACAGTGGGTCAAAAAGACCCATCGCTGCATTAGCTTCCGGCACAGACCAAAAAGATTTTAAGACGTTGACCATTTACCTTGAATGCATTGCCATTTTTGGGGTCGTAGATCTCTATGGCTCCGTGTGGAAACACCGTCTTAACAATGAATGGTCCTGTCCATCTTGACTTCAATTTACCGGGAAAGAGATGAAGTCTAGAGTTGTAAAGTAAAACTTTTTGTCCTTGGACAAAAGTTTTTCTCGTGATGAATTTATCGTGAAAATCCTTAACTCTATCATTTGCAATCTTCGCATTCTCGTATGCATCATTCCTCAACTCCTCTAGTTCAGAAATTTGTAATTTTCGAAACTCACCGGCCTTATCTAAATCGAAATTTAGCTGCTTAATTGCCCAAAGGGCCCGGTGCTCTAGCTCGACAGGAAGGTGGCAAGCCTTTCCAAAGACCAGTCTGTAGGGAGACATTCCTAGAATCGTCTTAAAGGCAGTCCTATATGCCCATAGGGCATCCACCAGTTTGGTGGACCAGTCTTTCCTATTCTGATTCACAGTCTTCTCCAAAATGAGCTTGACTTGCCTATTAGAAACTTCTACCTGCCATCTAGTTGAGGATGGTAGGGCGTAGACAACTTGTGGGTAATGGCATATTTTCGCATAAGAGCTTCAAAAGTTCTATTGCAAAAATGTGTGCCATTGTCGCTAATGATGGCTCGAGGGATTCCAAAGCGTGAGATGATATTATCTTTCAAGAATTTGACAACAACTTTGTTGTCATTTGTCTTGCAAGGGACAGCTTCTACCCACTTTGACACGTAGTCTACGGCCAACAAGATGTACTGGTGCCCAAACGAATTAGGGAAGGGTCCCATAAAATCAATGCCCCATACGTCGAAAAGTTCTACTTCTAGAATGGGATTTAGGGGCATCATATTTCGTTTGGAAATTCTTCCTATCATTTGACATCTTGTGCAAGTTTTGCAATACTCAAATGCGTCTCTAAACACAGTTGGCCAATAAAAGCCACTTTGCAGAATTTTCTCGGCAGTTTTGCGGGGACCAAAATGTCCACCGCAAGCGAACTCATGACAAAAAGCTAGCACGCTTCTAGTCTCCTCGTCGGAGACACATCTCCTAATGATTTGGTCGCTACAATATTTGAAAAGATAAGGATCTTCCCACATGTAATACCGAACTTGAGACAAGAATCGGTATCTATCCTGTTTAGACCAACTAGGTGGTGTTTGGTTTGTGACTAAGTAATTTACTATGTCAGCAAACCATGGCTCCTTAGAGATGGCTAGAAGTTGCTCATCGGGAAAATTGTCATTGATGGCAGCTCGTCAGAAGGTGCGTTTGGCACACGAGAGAGATGGTCAGCTACGACATTTTCGACACCTTTTTTATCTCGAATTTCGAGATCGAATTCTTGAAGGAGAAGGATCCAACGAATGAGTCGGGCCTTCGCATCTTTTTTAAGCATAAGGTATCGAAGAGCAGAATGGTCAGTGAAAATCGTGGTCTTGGTCCCAAGTAGGTATGGGCGGAATTTCTCCAAAGCGAACACTACTGCCAAGAATTCCTTCTCGGTTGTAGTATAGTTCATTTGGGCGTCATTGAGCGTCCTACTCGAATAATAGATCACGTGTTGCTTGCTGTCCTTAAGCTGTCCTAAGACAGCACCTATCGCAAAATCTGAGGCATCGCACATGATCTCAAAAGGCTTGGACCAGTCCGGAGGTGAGATGATAGGAGCAGAGATAAGCTCTATTTTCAATTTCTCCCATGCACTATGGCACCTATCATCAAAGATGAAGGACACGTCTTTAGCTAGAAGGTTTGTAAGGGGTCTAGCAATTTTGCTAAAGTCCTTAATGAACCTACGATAAAATCCGGCGTGTCCTAAGAAAGACCGAATGTCCTTCACGCATCGCGGAAGTGGAAGTCTCGCTATGATCTCCACCTTGGCCTTGTCTACCTTAATCCCTTCCCTAGATATCTCGTGACCTAGGACAATCCCATGTTGCACCATGAAGTGACACTTTTCCCAATTTAGGGTCAAGTTCTTTTTGGTGCACCTACTCAGCACTAGCTCCAAGTGATGGAGACACTGGTCAAATGAATTTCCATAGACGGAGAAGTCGTCCATGAAAATTTCTAAGAAATGCTCAACCATATCAGAAAACAGGCTTAACATACAACGTTGGAATGTGGCGGGGGCATTGCACAAGCCGAAAGGCATTCGACGGTAGGCAAATGTCCCAAATGGACATGTGAACGTTGTCTTCTCTTGATCCTCCGGCGCTATAGGAATTTGGTTATACCCTGAATAACCGTCCAAAAAGCAGTAATACTCATGACCTGCTAATCTTTCCAACATTTGGTCAATGAAAGGGAGGGAAAAATGATCTTTCCTAGTGGCTGCGTTCAACTTGCGGTAGTTTATGCATACTCTCACCTTGGTAGGCAATCGTGTTTGCACTAACTCATGCTTGTCGTTCTCTACCACAGTAAAACTAGACTTCTTAGGGACCACATGCATTGGGCTAACCCATTCGCTATCGGAAATGGGATAAATGATCCCATTATCTAACAGTTTCACTATTTCGGCGTGTACAACCTCCTGCATGAGTGGGTTTAGCCTACGCTGTGGATCCCTCTTCGGTCTAACCCCTTCCTCTAGATGGATACGATGCTGGACTATCGTAGGGCTCAGTCCCTTGATATCTGCCATAGTCCAACCAATGGCTTCCCTATGTCTCCTAAGGGTTGCCAGCAGGTCCTCCTCTTGCCTATTGGTCAAATTAGATGCAACTATGACCGGTAACGTCTCTTGTTCACCTAGGTAGGCGTACTTAAGATGTTTGGGCAAGGCTTTTAACTCCAAAGAAGGAGTTGGCTCATGGGTGGAGGAGTTAAGCTAGAATCTCCCATCTCTATAGAACTCAGATTTGATTCCCATTCGATCTCATCAAGACTGATATCACTTGTTTCTAACTCTTCCTCTTCCTCTGACTCAATTATGATCTCATCATTATGCTCACTCGTCATGTTCTCAATGGAGTTAACCTCAAAGGGTTGGTCGGTCACATCGTAGGGATGCTTACCTAGGTTGAAAATATTGACTTCCTTGGTCATATCCCCAAAAGTCAGTCTCATGGAACCGTTTCTACAATTTATAATTGCATTAGCGGTTGCTAGGAACGGTCTTCCTAAGATAACGGGAGTTTGGGACCTAGGATTAGACACAGGTTGTGTCTCTAAGACAATGAAATCTACTGGGTAAATGAATTCTCCTACCCGTATGAGAACGTCATTGATTTCTCCCTTAGGAACTTTGATAGAGCGGTCAGCCAACTGAATAGTAACTTGGGTCGGGTTGAGTTCACCTAATCCAAGTTGTTGATACACGGAGAAAGGGAGCAAATTGATGCTGGCTCCTAAATCGAGGAGTGCTCGATTGATTTCGGCTCGACCTATGGTGCAAGAAATGGTGGGGCAACCTGGGTCCTTATACTTGATAGGGATCTGGTTGGACAGTAGCTCACTAATGTTAGTGGCTAGAAAAACCTTCTTAGGCACATTAGTCTTTCTTTTCTTGGTGCACATGTCCTTAATGAATTTGGCATAACTAGGGACCTGTTGGATTGCATCAAGAAGTGGAATGTTGAGCCTAACTTGATTGAACACCTCTAATAATTTCTCCATGTGTGCATTGTTGTTGCTTCTAAGCCTATTTGGAAATGGAGCTATAGGCTGGTGCAACTGATCTGCTGACTTTTCAGCTTCAGTTTCCTTGGGACTGGATGGAGAAGGAGTGGAGCTAGATGGAATGGAAGTGGAGCTAGATGGAATGGATGGCTGAGATGGATCCGATGGCATAGATACTTGATTATCAACTTGTTTCCCCGATCTGAGTGTATGAACCATGTGACACTGATTTGGGTCTTGAGCCTCATTGGCTGGCTAGGATTCCTAGGATTTGGCAATGGTTGACTCGGTAGGGTACCCCTCTGTCTCTCTTGCTGGTTCAATTGGAACTCTATCCTACTTAGGACTTGAGCCAGCGTGTCTTGGCTTTGACTAGGGTATCCACCTTTCTTTCCAAATTTGAAAGTCTTGTCTCCATTTGTGAATTTTGGAAAGACGGTGGAGGATTAGGGAAATTTTGTTGATAGGGCGGATTTGGAAGTTGTTGGAGAATTTGGGCCTCACTTGATCATTGTTGCTTGGGCCCCATGAAAAATTGGGATGGTTTCTCCAACCGGGATTGTAGGTGGGTGCATAAGGATTATTGGCGGGCCTTGTGAAGGCCGCACTCATATGTTCAGGCAAGCTTTGATGCGCGATGAAAACAGGACATTCCTCAAACACATGGTTCATATCTTGACAATAAGTACAGCCTGCCGAAGATGTTGGGCTGACTTGGTTCACAGAGACTGGTTCTTTAGTTTCAAGAGCCTTAAGTCTTCGCATAACAGCAGCTAACTTAGCATCGGTTGCTACGTTGGCCTCAATGGAATGGATACCTCCTTTAGAAGAAGTAGGGTCATTAGTCCTAGATTTTTCAGGAGTAGGGTCCCATTGGATCGATTTTTCAGCTAATTCCTCAAACAATGTCCATCCTTCATCTTCATTCTTTTGCAGAAATTCTCCTTGACACATGGATTCTAACAGTGTTTTAGTAGAATAATCTAATCCATCATAGAGAACTTGGCAAAGTCGCCATTTCTCTATCCCATGGTGAGGACATTAGGCAAGGAGATCCTTAAAACGCTCGAAGTATTTCCAAAAAGGTTCATTGGCTGTTTGCTTAAACTGGAGGATATTCTTCCTAATCAGTGCAGTCTTGTGAACGGGATAAAATTTCTTTAAGAAGGCCTTAATGAAATTATCCCAAGAAGATATTGAACCGGCCTCTAGACTGTAGAGCCATTTCTTTGCTAAATCCTTCAAAGCAAAGGGGATAAACCTAAGTTTGATAGCATCGTCTCCTAACTTAGGTATATTCATCATTTGACATACTTCTTCAAATTTCCTTATGAAGAAGTATGCATCCTCAGATTCAAGTCCATGAAATTTGGGAAGAGTGTTGATGTATTGTGGCTTGAGTTCATATGGGTCAACACTTTCGATAGTGAGCTGGATGCAAGAAGGAAGAGAGGTTCTAATAGGATAGAACCTATCTTGGAGTGACTGTGGTTGTGCCATGTGTGAGTCGGGCTTGAGCTCGGGTGGTGAACTAGTTCTAGTTAGCCTGGATGTAAGTGGGTCTCTCGACCAAGCGGTCATGCACAATCAGCAAACAAGTTCACCCAATCAATCAAAAAAAAGAAAAACAATCAAAAATCCTAATCTAGGGTAAGCCTTGACCTAGACGACTCCTAACTTTAGACTGTCCTTAGGAGGTCTACTATCGACGTTAACACAAGCTAATCGGCCAGGTAGGTGGCAAGACCGGTGGGAGGTTTTCCGTCAGAGACGTTCCTTAATTAAATAACCACCGTTCTTCGGGCTTTCGGCCCTCAATCCCCTGCCTAGACACCGATTTGACAAGAGTTAATTTCGAACAATTTTCCTCCTTCGGTCAATCTCCTATTGAGTCCGAGTTAACCTAGGGCCAACGTCTAGTCAAATTTTACTTAAGGTTAGGGTTATGAGTGTGACGGATATGATTTGTGGGCCAAGGAAGGGTGATGAAATCCTCACCTTATCTTTCTTATGGGTTATGCCCTTAAGATGAATTAGTGTACGTGTAAAGCGGTAGAAAAGTAATCACTCAAGAAAGCAGTAAACAACCAAGAGTGTTTCCTAATCTATATGCTATGCAAACGTACCTTGTCGCCAGCACTCTTCAACAGAATTAAAAAAATGTAAATAGACACGTGCCCTAAATGCAAGAGTCTAAAAATTTTTTTTTTATTTTCAACAAATGGGTTAATGTTATTAATTAGCAGTTGCAGAGTGATCACAGAGAAATAATATCACAGCAGAAAATAGAATTTTGCACTGCAGAGCAACCTGCAGAAAAATGTATCAGTAGTCCACTACAATTGCCGCGGATTCGCGGCTTTTGCCGCGTTTCTGCGGCAAAGTTGTAGGTCCAGGTGCTCTGCCTTCGAGGGCAGAGGCACTGGATAGCTATATGTGCTTTCTGCTGCTCTGTTTTTGTTTCCTGTTCTCTGTACCTGCAACAGAAAGAAAGAATGATTAGAACGAGGAAATCGTGCCGTTCCTTCCCCGGCAACGGCGCCAAAATTTGATTGAGATTTTATCATTGAAAGAGAGTTCAGAATTCATAGTCTCAATGCGAATCCGCTGTAGCAAGGGCTCAAGCGGGTCGTGATCCTCAGGGAAGGATGCGATAAAAGCTTTTCGACTCGATTCCTCTGTATGCTTCAAGTAAGAAGAGAGAGATTAGATTGGTGATGAAAATATGAGATTAAAGACGTGGTTTTGCTGATCTTCTACCACAACCCTATTGCAAGTTAAGGAGCTTGATCTTCATCTTAAGATTGATACGATTCACCCTAGGTCATTACAAATAATTCAAGCAAGAAAAATCAATGCTAGATTCTTACTAAGTTACATAATCTAAAAACTAAACTATGGTTCATCCTAACATCTAGGTGCAGCCTAATAAAAGACGAATCTCAAACTTATGCTGTCCTAGTTCTTAAGTTGAAGTCATGAAAAGCCTTTTTAATATGCAACCTAGATTAGGATTTCTAGGTATTTGTTTAATCTTCTAGAAAAATTATTTTTAATACCTAGGGTTTCGATTGATGTTCCTTAATCAGATCTAGGCTTAACTGCTCTAGGGTTGCTTCAAGAGTCTCAGCAAACCACTAGAGAGATTTAGTTCTTCATTATTTTTTTTCAAATTATTTATTTTTTTTATATTTTTTTTTATGAGAAAGATTGCAAGGAAAAGAAAACGAAAACAAGAAGAGATCACAGATTAAAACAAAGAGATCATAAAAAGAAATAAAATTTGCAGAAATTAAAAGAGAACAAAAGAGTGACCTTATTTCAGATGAATCTCCGGTTACACAATCGTCTCCTTCTTCTCCACAACGAGCATGAAATAAAAATTACAACTTGTGCAGAAATTTAGAAAAATAGCTAAAGAAAACCCTAGTCGTCTCTGCATGCCCCGTACGTTGCACTTTGCAGGGATATTTACAGTGCAGAAGAAGATAGAGTCCCGGATGAAGTTGTAGACGAAGTCTGGTAGTCAGACTCATCGACTTTGCCGCGCCTTGCCGCGCGTCCGCGGCACTTTGTGGCTTCTGGCCGCGCGCTTTGGCGCGTGGCCTCTCCTGGTCCGTCCATATGGGCACCTGCTTCTAGAAGTGTGATCCTGGCTCTCCATCTTGAGATTTCGAGATAACTTAGTAATCAAGTTACCTTGATTTCAAATATCCCAAATCTTCTATCCACGAATTTTGGGCTTTATCCTCATCCTGCAAGTGTTTAGGGTTGGGTAGAAGTCTATCCTTCCCTCATCTTTGATATTTGCAACTTTAGCCCTTGTATTTGCATTTTGACTTCTTGTAATTGCACTTTTTCACCTGGGCTTCAAACATGGGCTTGGATCTGGGCTTTTGGGCTCTTTAAGCTTTATTTCTTATTAAAATAATACTTCGAGGCCTGCACACATTAAATAACGAAATATTAATAAATGTGCATTATAATATGATAAATGTGCAAATGTGATGGTACATATGATGATAATTATGCATTTTTCACTACCTATCAGTTACATAAAAAAAAATAAAAGTTACAAAAAAGAAAACCTAAACTACAACTAGCCTAAAAACCCTAGATTTTGCTCTGTAGTTCGCTGTACGCCCTTCTCGGTTGCTCTGCAGGGGTATTTATAGGTGCAGAAGGAAGTAGAGTCCCAGAACGACTCTTCGAAAAAATCTTATCGCCAGATTCATCATGACTGCCGCGGAAACGCGGCTATGGCCGCATTTCCGCGGCCAAGTAGTGGCTGTTGGCCACGCGCTTTCGCGCGTGGCCTCCTCTGGTCCGTCCATCGGGGTTGATTCTTCTGGAAGTGTATCTCTTTATTTTGAATTTTCGGGATAACTTGGGAAGCAAGTTACCCTAAATCCAAATCTTTTAACACGAATTTATTATCTTTGCACTCTCTTTCTTTGGCTTTTATCCTCATCCTGCAAGTATTTAGGGTTGAATAGAAGTCTATCCTTTCCTCTTCTTTTGGTATTTGCAACTATTGCCCTAGTAATTACAATTTTGACAGTTGACAATTGCAACTTTTGCATTGGGCTTTAAACATGGGCTTTCGGGCTTCTTTTGAGGCTATATCCTTTATTTTTATTTACTCAAGGCCTGCACACAATAAATAATAAAATATTAGTAAATGTGCATAATTATAGGAATAAATATGAAAATGTGATAGTAAATATTGTGATAAATATGCACTTTTGACTACCTATCAGCGTAGCAGGAGGAACTGGCGCTATCTTTACCCTCCCCAAGACGCCCAACTCTTATGCTAGTCTTGATTTTTGCACGTGGTATTTCATGGCGAATAAGGTGCCTGGATTTAGAATAAACGTCGTGCATCAAGGGCATTAAATCCACGTACAAGGCTAAGGTGGGGTTCAAGGTTGTCGGATGCGAGGGATGGCCGAGTATCAGGAGGCTGAGAAGGAAGCGAAAAAAGAGGCCAGGAGAGAGGCTAGTAGAGCAGGAGCAATTTCGGGGTCTGAGTCTGGAGCAGGAGCCGCAGAGGAACACCACATCTGAAGGACTCGACATGCCGTGCCCAAGCGTTCTTGATCCTCTGCTTCCCAAGGCAAGCCTAGCCCGAAGAAGGCCAAAAAAGGAACTGAGGCTGAAATTTCAGCCCAGATGCCTGAAATCATTCCTCTTGGTACTGAGGAGAAGGAGGAGGAGGGAGAAAGAAGAGGAGGAAGTCCCGGCTCTTCGTCCCCGAGGTTACGTCACAGGGGTCCTGTAATCTTGCGGGGGGAGAGCCTGCAGGCCAATCCCTCGTGGTCGAAGGGTTTGAACAGCCTGAAGAAGTGACGGAAAGGGTGATTAGTGTTTATATTTTCATATTTTTCACACATTTCATATTTATCTTAATAAAATTCTGTTCACTAATGGGTGTTTCTCCTTATTTCTTCTATTCATGGCTTGAAGAAAAGAGGCCCAAAACTCTAACATATTTGAGGATTTTTTAGAAACCAAGAAGAACCCAAAACTTGAATGAAGCCAATCTACTATATTGCTGGGGCAGAAGTTAGTACATTTATTGCGGATACAGACCCCTTGCTCTAGCACCAGTCTGCATGCTCCGATGCTGGCAGACTGACGCCAACATGCCACGAAAATGTGGCCCAGCCGTGTTTCTGCAGCCATCCTAGGGCCGTTCTGCCAGCGCCAGGGCCATGCTCCCCACCACCCCCCAATGCTCCCGTGCCTATAAGTACTCTCCAAGATTTTCCAGAGAAGGAGAGATCCCAGAGAATAGGAGTTCTTATTGTTTAGTGGTAGTTGTTTTTGCTTTCTTGTATTCCTTCTTTGTTTCTTGTACTAGTTAGCCATGAGAGAGGAGAGAGAGAGAGAGAGAGAGAGAGAGAGAGAGAGATGAGAGGTGAAGCTTGTTACTTTGAAGGTGAAGTTTTTTTTTACCATTCTTTTGCTTACACTACTTTGTACTTACTTTTCTCTTTCATCTTCTCTTTTGTTTTCATCTACCATCTCTAACTAACTTTTTATATGTTTTATTCTAACTATCTAGCTCTACTAACCTCACTAAATTCTAGTATTGCTAACTAACTGAGCTCTAAATCATAATGCTGAATAACTCATATGAATCAAAAGTGTCAAACAAGCTGTGTAAACAAGAACTATGATATCTTACGATAAAGGTTTTTAACTCTGATTTACTAACAAGTAGACTCACTTTCTTATTTCATACTTGACTCCTAAGTTTTTGATGATCTATAGAAGTTGTTAACTCTACTGATTTTTATAATTTCGTGGAACTCTCATGCATCCTTCCCGATACCAATAGAGCACTTGTTTCTTCCTCCATACTTGCCTTCAAATAGATCTTGATGGAGGAATGTTCGAGTTTTGCCATGTGAAGTAAGGTGATGGGAGGAGCTTTCATTTGATCTACCACATGAAAAGTTCTTATCCACAAGGTTTGTGATTGCCTATGATTCACTATGAGGCTATGTCTTCAAGAAGTTAGAGGTTAGTGGGTGCAATTAGTAGAAAGTTAGCCATGCATCTTTTCCATCTCTAAAAATACAGAATACTTTTCCAGCAATAAAATATTTCAAACCATCTCTATAATCTTTCTTGTTTGTCTTTCGATTCATTCTTTAAACAAAGAAACATCTTTTCTACGAGCAAGAAGACCGCACATCAAGCTTCTATCACCTTCCCTCCTCGTGGACACGACTCGTATAAGCCACTTCGTTATTATGAAAGAATCGCTAAAGATACCACATCGACCATCTCTCTTTTACTTATTCTTGTGCATGCTTTTTAGTGATTAAATTTTGGCGCCATTGCCGGGGAGAGGTAATGGTTTTTCTTGATTGTTACTAAAGATTTCTTTTTTTATTTTTGTGCAGGAGGAGTCAACGGACTAATCGCCGCATTGGACCTACATTTGCTTGGAAAAGAAGAGAACTTATGCCCTCGGGAAAGCCTCGCAAGCGAGACTTTTCTGATTGAAGTACTCAAGAAGCATGGAGACTTCAGACACAGGCCTGAGTAAGCCCGCGTTCGATACAAGTTTGAGTAACTCTGCATCCTGACTAATAGAGTCTGAGTAACTCTGTGTTCCAAGTCAAGCATGAGCCTGAGCAACTTGGCACTCCACATCAGATGCGGGTCTGAAAAACCCTGCGTCTTACTTCAAACGCGAGTCTGAGCAACTTCACGTTTTGAGACGCTCACATCTACAACAAGCAACGCGAGGTCCGTGTCCAGCGTGAGACCTGTATCTCTATGATAACTAACCCCCATTACCGGGTCAATTAAGTCCCCACATAATGGGAGAGTTAATCCCCATTATGGAGGAATTTTAAGGGACGATAATACCCCTATGACTCCCTATAATTAACCCGAGTCGCTATGAAGGAGGAGACTCTTTTTAGAATCCAGAGAACTCTTTTTGAATCAAGAGACTCTTCTTTTTACATCCAAAGAGAGGACTTTTGGAGAAAAGGAGAAACGGAGTGATCAATGGACTCTAAACACTTCGCGTGTTAAAAATATAGTTCCTCTCTAATCAGTCTTCAAGAGCATCCTAAAGTGAAGCTAGACAGTCGGCCGGTCAACGAAGAAAAAGAATCACTCTCCATCGCCACTCAAAGAGCCCAACTTTAAATAAAGAGGAGGCCCGAGTCTTCTTCACTCTTTTGTAATCAGAATCGTTCCATTGTAATTTTCAGCCACTCAAAGAAATTTTACACCGACACCAAGAACGTTCTTTTCTAAGGTAAATAAAAGATGGCTACTCCGCTGTGGACTTCCTTCTCTACTGACAAGAATGTTGTGGTGCAAGCCGATGTCTGGCTCCTCGGGAAGAGGGTAGAGTCTCTCGTTGTTGAATTCGACCAAGAAAAGTTTAAGGAGTTCCTTTCCTCAGGCTCTGCCAGCCCCAAGGCAATGCTGCAACCGCAAAGTCTCTTCTGAGACTCACTCTCAAATCTCTTTAGAGATTACTCCTAGGGTGCCCCCCATTACTTACAGTGCAAAGGGCGCCACTTCTAAAGAGGTCTTGAAAACCTCTCGTACAGCCCATACTGCCTGCGTCAACGTCTCTCAGGAGACCCGCAAGGTAAAAGCAATGGCGCACGATCAAAGAGACGTGAAGACCAATTCCGCTGTCCTCCTCATCTCCAAACTCTGCAATTTCAGGTTGCCTGGGGTTCCCAACAACTCATGCGGCTTAACCGGAATGCTGAACGTCGATGAAGCTCCGCGTTCGTCGACAACTGCTCGATGATTCTGCAGAGATAATCTGTTCTGTAGATTCAGAATGCGAAAATGATACCCATGTTTCTCTGAAGCGACGTGAGGACCGCGTTTCTGTCCTAGAACACAAGTCCCGCATTCTTCAACAACGCGAGGTCCACGCCAAACACGAAATCCGCATTTTGCAGCTCTAAAACTTAAGGCTCGTGCTCTGTCTATCTTAGAACGTGAAGCCCACGTTTCAACAAAACGCGCTGCCGCATTTCAACTCAATGCGAGGCCCGCGTTTCAACAAGGAAATGCGAAACCCGCGTTCAGCCAAAAAGCCTCACCCCCAGGAGTTCGAGGCTAGTTCTTCAGATGTTCCCTCAATGGACCTAAGGGACTACCTAACAAGGAAGAGGAGGATCCATCAGATCGCCCCTCGATGCCACTACAAGTAACTAATCTCGACAGTGCTCTCTTATTGCTATTGTGGCTTTCAGATGAATAAACCTTCGTGTTTAGCCGATTATCAACGGCTTCAGAGTCAGCCAAAAGACAACGATCCTAGAAGAATAAATCATTCTCCAACGTCGAGTACCCAAAAGTGGCTACGAATATGGTGTGGCCGAGTTTCACACCAAGTAAGTCCAAGAAGAAGCAACTGACTGTTAGCCAGAGGAGTCGGATGCTGAGCGATCTCCTGGCTTGAAAGATGTCCTTATTGAACTTGAAGGGGTCTACTTGCCCAATCCAACCACACAAGAACGATTGCCCCAGTCGACTACAATCTGTGGCTAGGGGGATTGAAGTGAATGATGAGCATTCTGCCATCATCGAATCCCAGTCTTCGAATTCAAGCTTTGGGACAACCGCCTTTGCTTACATGGCTGAAACTCCCGAAGAGATGGCCAAGCAATTCGAAGAGCAAGCCCGAGTCAACAGTAGTAGGTCGATATGATTCAATCCCAACAAGAATCTATTGACACTCTTAAGTAGATGCTATCACAACTGCTTAGGGACAAAAAGAAACGAAGGCCAAGACTCCTTCCAAGAAGTCCAAGGGCAAAGGAAGGAAGGGGAGAGCTCATCCTCTGCAAACACCAAGAATGAAGAGCATTCCGACTCTGAGCCACACAAGTCTTCACCTGAAGAGGAGGATAACTTAGAGCACGGGAGCACTCATTCAAAAAGAATGAGCAAATGGAGCGACGACTTGAGGCCCTTGCCAATCGAGATGGACTCCAAGAAGTATGGATAGTCCGACCCTACCCAGCAGAGTGGGATACAATTCTCTACCCTCCCAAATTCAAGGCACCGACCCTTCACCCTTTCAACAGTAAAGGGTCACTGAACCAACACATATACTACTTCAAATCGCAAACAGGAAATGTAGTATCGAACATTACTATTTTGGCTTGTTTATTCATTGGCACCCTTAAAGGGGTCGCTTTTGAGTGGTTCATGAAACTTCCTGCCGTCTCAATTAAAATCTGGGCCGACCTCGAGAAGTTGCTTGGCTTGTTTCTTTGAAGACGACTTAGAGATCGGTGCCGACTCTCCTTGTAGCCAAGCAGAAGAAAGGAGAGTCTATCAAAACTTTCGTCGTGAGATTTCAGAGCATGGCACTAAGTTATCCTAGCGGAATGACCCAGTCTACACTGGTGGAGATATACCGTCACAATCTGCAAACATTTTTACTTGCTCAAATGGGAGCGGTGAAATATCGTACTTAGAAGCAGTTGGTGCTACAAGGCAAACAAGCAGAAGAGATCGTCGCTCGGGTCAGGGCTGAAGAAAAAGCCAACAAGCTGAGACCCAACAAGTCAATGTGATGCGCTTCAGAGTCATCTTCTCAACCAAGAAGAAGAGAAACACTGACGACAGAAGTCAAATTACCTACAAAGACCCAGTCAGTCAGAGGAGGCATGTCTTCCGGTTAATCACATGGAAACAAAACGTACTCCTTCAAGGATGAGCACGTGGTCTCTTTATTCAAGTTACTCCAAAAAGAAAACAGACTCAAGCTTTCAGAGATCAGATGCCCCGAAGAGGAAGAAGATGGAAGATCCCAACTACTGTTTATATCACAGGATGATGGGACACCCTACCAAGAATTGCTACGTCTTTAAAGATGTTCTTTAGGCTCTGATCGATGCGGAGGTATTGAAGCTTCATCCAGAACAGAGGAAGGTGACCGCCAACATGACGGCTATGTCACCAATTCAATTTGGACAAAATCTTTTGCTAGCACCAACCAGAGTGGTTACCATCCTGAAAGAGAACTTAGAGTGGTCAATACTGATCCTCACTACCAGAGGGAGAAAAGACTTATCCGGTCCTACTCCTCAAGGAGAGACAATGTGGTTTCATCCTGACATTATCGAAAGCTAGCAGTGGATGACTGTCACGTGCAGAAAGTTAAGAGGCAAGGCTTAAATATCCTCCAGCAATATGGTGAGCATCTCTACACGAGAAACGAAGATGTCGTCTCTCTTACTAGTTCGGAAAACAAGGAGTCTGCCTTGTTGTTGGACACGGGCACATATCCCACATCAAAAACTTAATCTGGTAAGCAGTACCTAAAGCAGTATGGCAAGCTGGTAGCAAAATCAAACAACCAGCTAAGGATACAATCAGGCAGTTCATGAGGCAATCCGTGAAAAAGCAGAAAGAGATTCGATATGTTAAAGCTCTTCTGAAAAGCAGTGCGGGACCATCAACTCCCTTCCGTTTTGATGTATTGACTCAACTAGCCATATACCTGCTCGAATTACTCTCTATGAGCCCCTGAGGCTTTCGAAGCTCACAAGAGATGCCTAAGAGAAGCATTAGCAGATGCAGAGATTTTTGTAACCCAGATTCCTGCTACATGTGAAGAGGAAGACGGCAACTATTGCCACCATTCCTTGAAGTAGCTTTCCTGTATCACTTTCACCCCAGAAGACATGCAGGTCAAAGAAAAGCATTACAGACCCCATACTACATAGGGTATATCAAATCATCTGAAATGAGCCGTATTCAGGTTGATTTAAGATCCGCATTGAGCATTATTCCCACAGGCTTATGCCAGATTTGGGGAGCCCCACCCATAGATTGAGCGTCACTCAGACAACCATCTATGGCTTCAACGCCAATGGTACGCGCCCGATGGGAAAAATCAAGCTCAGGTGTCAGATTGAGGACCTGAAATTGGAGGTGATATGTTATATCATCGATGCTGACACCTCGTACAATCTGCTGCTAGGACGACCTTGGATTCACCTCAACACCATCGTCTCATCCACTCTTCATCAAGTAATAAAGTATGTGGTGAAGATGCAAAAGTGAGAACGTTGATTGTCGAAAGACATCCGTTCAAAAGAGTTAAGAATTATTTTACTGATTTCTCCTATATCAGGATTCTCTTGAGGCTGATGAGAATCCATACCCAGAAGAACTCGACTCTGTAACGAAACAGATATAGAGCAAGAAGAAGACAAATATCTCTGAGAAATAAGTCCTCTTGTAATGAGCTTTAGCAAACTCGATTCTGATACCACCGCTGATATTGAAGGTGAGTGGTTCATCAACGAAGATCTAGACTTGGCTCACTTTTTTGTATTTGCTTCGAATTCTGTGCCATCAGATACTAGCACTGATGTGGACAATGATCCTTGGTCAGCAATGAATGCCCTAACATCATTGCATGCACCAACAAATTCATCCCTTCTGGTACGCGAAAAGATAGAAGATGCATACAATGCCTTCTTTGAAGTACCAGCCAAACAAAAAGGTCAAGAGCCAATTCTATTCGGACGGATCGACACGGAGCCCATAGCTTTCGAAAACTCCGGGGGTAATTTTGAGTCTCCATAATTCTTCAATTGTGGATAAAATCCCATTACATGATGGAAAGAATGGGATATGATTTCACCAAGGAATCAGGCCTTAATTTCGGTAAAAAAAAATGAGCGCTACTTCATTCGTTTTGTACCGAAAGGCAAAGACCCCGACTACTATCATAAGACTCGAAGGGGACTCGATTATGTATTTGCACCAGTCTCGTCAGATCCGGAGTTTGAAAAAGAGGTCTATCTTGATAGCTCATCAACAACATCATCATCAGACTTAGACGTCAACATCGGCGATATCTTCGAAAGTCTCTCAGTAAACATGGTATCAACCAGCCACGTTGAAGATGATAGAGAAGATACTTTCAAATCTGAAGAGTTAATCTAGTTGGACACTGATCCATAGATTAAACACTTAAATACTCTTTGGGATACGCGCTTTGAACAAGAACCACCTATTGAGGATAAAGTGACTCAGATAAATCTTGAAGATGAAGCTAACCTCAAGCCCATCTTCATAAGTGAGAGCTTGTCACCATTCAAGAAAGAAGACCTAATACATTTCATACGAGAGTATATAGACGTCTTTACTTGAAATTATGAGGACATGCCCGGGCTCGATCCCCAGATTGCTACGCATCTACTCAATATCAACCTGGACGCCAAACCATTCAAGCAACAGCAACGACGGTTCCATCCTGAGATCATGGAAGCAATAGAATCAAAAGTCAAAAAGCTTATAGACTCTGGTTTCATCAGAAGAGCAATATCCTAATTGGGTGGCCAATATTGTTCTCGTTCCCAAGAAGAACAGAAAGATCTGGATTTACATTGACTACTGCGATCTAAATGATGCCTGCCCTAAAGACGAGTTTTCTCTCCCAATCACGGATGGCATGATCGGCAATACGTGCGATTTGATAGGATGTCTTTCATGGATGGCTTCTCAGGGTATAATCAAATAAAGATGTACCCTGAAGATGAAAAGCATACATCCTTCAGAACGCCTGTGGGAGTATACTGCGACACAGTGATGCCTTTCGGCTTGACGAACGCTAGTGCGACATATCAACGCGTCATGAATGTGATCTTTCATGAGTATATACGTAAGACCGTAGAATGCTAGTTGATGACACAGCTGTGAAAAGTTGCGACAAGAATGATCACCTCGTGGACCTAAGGAGAGTGTTCGACATCATGCGAGCTCACCAGTTGAAGATGACCCAACCAAGTCCTTCTTGCGGGTAGCCAGTAATAAATTCCTTGGATTTTTTGATACATCCAAAGGAATCCATTTGGATCCTGAGAAGATCCGTCTCATCCAAGAGATGCAACCTCCGAGAAATCTCAAAGAACTCAGAGGTCTACAGGGACGATTGGCGTACATCTGGAGATTCATATCAAATCTCTCAGGATATTGCCAACCCTTCACCAAGTTGATGAAGAAGGGAGTCTCAATGCTGCTAAGAAGCATTTGAAGAGATCAAGGAGTATCTCACACACCTTCCAGTTTTGGTAGCTCCAATATCAGGAAAGTCTTTCCTGTTATATGTTCGAGCGATGGATCATTCCTTGGGAGCGTTACTAGCCTAGAACAATGTTCAAAATCACGAACATGCAATCTACTACTTAAGTAGAACAATGATTAGGGCGGGGCACCATTATAACCCAATCGAGAAGGAATGCTTAGCGTTGGTCTTTGTTGTTTAGAAGATGTGACACTACCTCATGGGATAACACATTCAAGTCATTTCCAGAGTCAATCCTTTGCAATTGATGATGATAAGTCCATCTTCACTGAATAGTAGACTAGCGAAATGGTTCATATTACTCTCACAATATGAAATGCAATTCATGCCACAAAAGGTGGTCAAAGGTCAAGTTGTAGCGGATTTTTTGGCTGATCATCAAGTTCCAAAAATTTCAAAATTTAATGACGATGTACCAGATGAGATTGCTGAAGTTAACTTGATCAACGCCTCCTCAAAGAACAAGTGTAGTCGCTATTCTTTGACAGAGTGTCAAGAATGAATCCTAAGGGAAATATCATCGCAGGTGTGGGTGTAGTACTTATCTCCCCACATAACTATGTGATTCCTCGTGCATTCTCACTAATGGAGCTATATTCCAACAACATCTCGGAATACGATGCTCTTTTGATCGGGATGCAACTTGCTGAAGAGATTGGAGTCAGAAATCTTGAAGCATAAGGTGACTCAAAGCTCATTATCAACCAAGTTCGCAGGGAGTATGAAGTCCGACATGAAGACCAACGCGACCATTATCATGGCAGAGAAATTTGAAGACTTCTACATTGACCATGTACCGCGTCAGCAAAATACACATGCAGATGCATTAGCATCCCTCGCCGCTTCGTTGGCCCTTCCAGCTGGTGCCATCGAGAAGTACTTGTCTACAGTCGCGACTTCTACTACTACAAATTCGCCCTTGAAGATAGTAAAACTCCAAGAGGAGACCTTCAAGTTAAAGAGGTTCTTGAGACTTCAACAAGTCTCGAACCTAGGGATTGGCGATTCTCTTATATCGACTTTATCTTATACGGCATATTGCTAGACGACCCAAGGAGGCAGCTGCCATCAGAAGAAATGCTCCTCGATTCTATTACAATGCGATCATGCAAACATTATGTTGCCAATCATATGATGGAATCCTTCTCCAATGCCTTTCACACAAAGAGGCATAGGAAGCACTCAAAGAAGCTTATAATAGTATGTATGGAGCTCACCAAACCGGATCCAAGCTCGGAGACTGGCTCAGAAGACTTGGCTATTATTGACCGAAGATGATCCCTGACACTATCGCCTATGCTAAGCGATGTCATGCATGTTAGATTCACGGTGACTTTGTTCATCAAGCACCGGGACATCTTCACATAACATCCTCCTCATGGCCATTTGAGATGGGGGAATGGACGTTATCGGACCAATCGGTCCTCTAACATCCAGAAGGCATCGCTTCATCTTAGCCATAATAGATTACTTCTCTAAATGGACAGAGTTTGTTACCCTGAAGGAAATAAAAACACCAAACATGATCAAGTTCATCAAGCATCACGTGCTCTACCATTTTAGTGTTCCCGACGAATCGCCCACGATAATGGGTCCCAATTCATCAGCCAAGCATTTCAGAGGTTATGTAACAAATTTAGAATCCAAAGTGTGCCATCAATGGCATACTATCCAGATGCTAATAGCCTTGCAAAAGCCTTCAACAAGACTATTGGGAAGCTTCTAAAGAAAATCGTCTCAAAAAATCAACGCGACTGGGACGACAAATTAGGTGATTCTTATGGGTTTACCACACAATGGTGAGAACCCTGACAAAAGCCACGTCATTTTTCTTGGTGTGTGGATGTGAAGCTGTACTCTCACTGGAGATCTAGATCCCATCTCTATGAGTTGCCTTGACAATAGAATGGTAGATGAGGAAAAGCACCGACTGTACCTCCAAGAGTTGGAAGTTTTAGACAACAAACGTCTGCAAGCCCAACAACAAATCGAGCTCTATCAAGCTCGAATTTCTAGAGCCTTCAAGAAGAAAGTCAGAGAAGAATTTTCAAGAAAGGCGACCTTATCTTAGTAGTCAGAAGACCCATGGTCAGACTCATAAGATAAAAGAAAAGTTTCAAACCAAATAAGAAGGACCATTTGTAATAGAATCAGTCTACTTAAATAGAGTATATCACCTCATAACTCCAGATGGCGATACGCTCATGATGTCGATCAATGACAGATTCTTGAAGAAGTACTATCCTTGACAGGATTCTTCTCATAATCAAGTTAATACTATACTTCTGATCAAAACTTCTAGATCCAAACGTTCGAAAGAACACGAAAGAAGAGCTTCTTCCTTCAATGTGCATTACGGTTGTTCAACGTCGAGCGACAGAACATTGTTAGCATCATGATGCATGATGTTAACATTGAAGAGACAAAGTGCGAAATTTTAGTTTTCGCTTTGTCACACTTATTACGATCGAGTTAACACTACCACTCTGATCAAAACATTCAAATCCAAAATATTTAGAAGAGCGTCAAAGAGGAGCTTCTTCCTTCAACGGATCTCATCATGATCGATCAACGCTGAGCCGACCGAACATTGTTAACATCACCATGCATGATGTTAATATCAAAGAGACAAAGTACAAAACTTTGATTTTAGCCTTGTCATTCTTCTCCAGTACATCTACTTTACATCCGACGCCTCCGAAAGCTAAAGGATAGAGGAAGTAGTTAGCGTTTAAGTCCAACGTAAAATCCTCGATAACTCATCATGCTGAGGGGAATAGCATGACTACCCAACTTAAATGATAGTTGGTAAAGGCATGTCAAATCCGTTGGTAACTGAGAATTTGCTAAAAATCCTGAGGGACCTGCTCCCACTTTCCTCTCTAAAATCTCTTAGCAATTCTCATACATGGAATGGTGAGACTGTTGGCCCAAGGTTACAATCACCCGTTTTATTGAGTTTTGATGAATATAAAACATATATAGTTATTTGTACTAATCATGTTTTATTGTTTAAGTGTGTTTCAGGGTTCTAAAAGATTCATGGAGTTTTTTTCCCTAAAGGAAGGTTGTTTGACTCAAGTCGGTTCATTTCGGGTTCAAGAGTCAAGCTTTGCAAGATCATATGGAGAAGCCCACTTGAAGACTTTGTAGTCACCTAGAACCTATGTAAGAATTAGTTTGTTAAAGTTTGAGGTTGTGAAAAATTGGCTCTACACACACACACATCCTTCAAATACAGTTTTTATTTTTGATATTTGTTTTAAGTTCATGCCTTGATAAATATACATGTCTCAAATTTTTACAAAATTTTATATCATGTTTATATCATGTATATCTATCTTTCTAGTATGATACTTAGTCATATATCCCTACAAAATTATTTCGAAAAATTTCCAAGTCCGGAATTTTTCCATTTTGTTTTCTGTTCAGGCCAGGACGGTCGGCTGGCCGGTCGACTGGCCGGTTCACCCGGCTGGTCGACCGGGTCCTGTGTCCAGGACGTGCACGCTTGTGCACGTCTGTCGGTCGACCAACCGGTCGACCGACCAAAAACAGTTTGCTCTCTATTTTTTGTCGGTCGGCCGACCGGCCGACCGTCCATACAAAACTGTGTTTTGCCTTTGAGAACGGTCTACCGTATCGGTCGGCCGGGCCTAACGGCTATCTGCCAGATGGGCTACCGGTCGACCGGACCGGGTCGGTCGACGATAGCCTATCTAAGCCCCAACGGCTCTTTCCTCTTTGGTGAAAATCTGAATTCTGATTTTCACCCTGTTTGTGGCAGAGTTTTTCTGAGCTTTTGGGGATTATTTTCTGGTCAAATAAACTTAATTAAATCATGTTTTTATCCCCTCCTCTCCCTATAATTAGAGAGGGTTGGTCTCTTGCAAAAACACTAAGAAAATATCAAGTTTTCAAGTTTGAAAAAGAAAGAAAAGTTTCAAAGCTCTCTATTCTCTAGTGCATTCTTGGCTTTTGTTTTCAGTTGTGTTTTCAAGCAAAATCATTTACAACTGAGTTTGTTTTCTCACTACACTTCTAGAGCCAAAAATTTCATCCTCATTCTATAGGAAAAGTAGTAAAGAGAAGTTTGTAAGAAGTTTGTGATCCTTTTGGTGATCACTTGGCTACTTGTTCTTCTTCTTGTTCTTGTTGAGATACCTCTTCGGTAGAGGATTGTAAGTGGTGGAGTTCGGTACTCCGGTCTTCGGTAGACCTTGTAAAGTCCTTGGTGGATAGTGGAAACCCTTCACGGCAGTGAAGGTGGGGAGTAGAGCAGTGGCTCGAACCTCGAAACAAATACTTTGTATTTGCGATTGTTTCTCTTTGCTCTCTATTGCTCTTACTTTCTTGTTGATAGTGCTATTCTTCATACATTGTGATATATCTTGTGTGCACTTCATTATTGCTTCAAATTCATTTCTTGCTACATTGTCGATCATTACTCATACAACAAGTTGCAATACGCACCTCAAACATATCTAGAGGAATCACGAGGAAGGATTCAGAGCCCTTCACCGGGTATTCGGCTCTTAGTCTTATTTTGAGTGATCGTTGCATTCATTCATACTTACTTATTAAAAAGCTTATTAGATTAGTATTTACACCTATTCATCCCCCCTCTAGGTGTTTTTCAATTGGTATCAGAGCTTTGGTCTCTAGGCTCTTGGCTTAACAACCTTAGAGAGATCCACTATTTGCTAATAATTTCATCCATTTTTCACACACTTCTACTTAGTAAAATGGTCGATGGAATTAAGACCCTCCAAAGTTGATGGACTTAACTTCCCATATGGAAGGTTAAGATGACCGTATTTTTGCAATCTTAGGAAGTCGAGTTGCAAAGGCCGTAACCAACCTTTTAGTGCACCCCCGGTGATGAATCCACTTGGTCCGAAATTGAGACTAAGGAATTGATGCCAATGCTAGGGCTCATTATGCACTACTTCAAGCCCTAATGATGATGATATCTCTAGAATTATTCATTGCAATCCGCATATGAAATTGGACACACTTGCTTGTTACACATGAGTGGACTTCACAAGTGAAGAGGGCTAAAATAGACCTTTTCGGTCCCAATATGAGAATTTTGCATGCAAAAATGAACCATAGATGAGATGGTTACAAGATTTACCAAGATCACTAATGGACTTTTTTCTCGGTGATGCTATTGACAATGACAAAGAGTAAGAAAGATCATCCGGGCTCTTCCTCCTTCTTAGGAAGTAAAAGCTACCACCTTGAAGGAACTCAAGGACAAAGGAGGAGATGGAGCTTATAGGTCTCATTGGGAACCTCAAAACCTATGAGATAGAGAGCAAGGCAAGAGAAGATATGGCTCCCTCCAAGAAGAAAGCAATCGCCTTCAAGAGTCAATCCTCATACTCCGACGAAGACAATGAAGAAGAAGATGACGAAGAGCTCTCACTTCTTATTAAGAACGTACGGAGGATGTATAACAAGGCAACATTCCAAGGAAGAAGGAGATGGCAAGGAGGCAAAGAAGAGAGAAAAATTATTTGTTTCAATTGCCGCCCAGACCGAGTCCCGGGTCCCTTGTTCCCGGATAAAGTGAAGCCCTCCATCTCCAAGAAGCCTTACAAGAAGAAAGCTTTGAAGGCTACATGGGATCCGAGAGCGAACCTGAGGAGGAAGTTGACACCGCCATGTGCTTCATGGCAAATGAAAGCACAAGCAAGGTAACCCCTACCTCTCTTGATGATGAACTTTCCATGGATGAATTAGGAGAAGCATTTGTAGAACTTTTACATAACTATGATTTTCTTAAGAAAAAGTATTTAAAAATGAAAAAGGAAAATGAGTCTTAATCACCAAGTATTACTCTTTCTAAAAAAAAAAGAATTACTTTCTACTTTAGTTTCTACTCAAAAGATTTGATCTAAATATAATCTTGTAAAGGTAAAATCGTATCCACAAGTTAATGATGATTGATTTCCATGCTTAAAGAGAAAATTGACTCTTAGGAGTAGTTTTAAAAAGTGTGAATTTGATAAGAATAGACTTGAGGCTATATTTCCTAAGAAACAAGCCCCTAAGAAACAATGTCATGCTCAATGCTCATGCTCATGTTCATACCTCACAACACTTACATCATGCCAAAACCCCCAAACATGCTCACACTTCACACACACATCATGCATTCATGTATGGTAAAGTGTTTTCATGTTCATATTGTGGCCGTAGGTCAGGTCAAGTTTTGCTATGATAGACTAAATGCATCTCGTCATAATTTGGGTTCGAAATACTAACTTTCAAGGACCCAAGAAACTTTTCCAAATCAATAAAATAAATGATGTAGGTACTTTCCAAGGCGCAACGACGTAAAGTATTGTGGTATCGATAGTGGTTGCTCAATACTGACTTGGATATCAACAATTTTGCAACCCTATCAAGATATCATTGGCACCGTCACCTTCGGAGATGATACCAAGGGTAAAATCATCACTTGGATTAACTTGGTAAATCCCCTTTAATAGAAAAGTAATTATTTTAGTTGATGGCCTCAAGCATAATCTCTTGAGTGTTAGTCAACTTTGTGATAAAGGTTTGATGTTTTGATAATTTGTAAAGTTTTTGATAGACTATCCAACACATGTATATTTTTCAGTTTTCGTGAAAGCCTATACATGATTGATTTGTCTATGTCTTGCAATATTACTTGTTTAAAAGTCCTGATGATCCTCTTGGTTGTGGCATAAGATTCACATTTCTTTTGACCATCTATCTATAAACAACAAGGAAATGGTAAAAGGTATTCCTTGCTTGAACTTTAAAAGGACGTTTGCGACGCGTGCCAACTTGGGAAACAAACCAAGTCCTCTTTCAAGTCAATCAAGGATATCATCCCATCACGTCCTTTTCCTTCTTATTATCTTTGTTTCTACTCGCCAAAAGTCTAGGACATTTTTTTGTTTTTTTTAGATTTTTTTCTTTTTTGGGGTTTCCTTTTTAAATCATCAATCCCTTTTCACTTCAAGCTTTTAAAAAAGAGTAGAAAAGGAAAAGATTCTCTTTAAGAATAAGAAGTTATCGGAGGTGAATTCCATTAACCTACCTTTTGTCACTCACTTTTTGATTAAACATAAGCATCTATTACCTTCCCAGAACTCCACACAAAATCGTAGTTACTTCCCTCTACCTTCAATGATTAGTGGCTAGGACCCTGATTATTTATTCTCCCTCATTTTTTCGTTTACATCATGCTATATATCAAATCGTTTTTTCTTATGCAAAAATACTTCAAAACCCTATTCTATTTTTCTAGAAAGCCTAATGTCTCGTACTTTTTTTTGGATGCAAATGTTTTGTTTTAATACAAGACCTTGGGAAAATTTGATGCAAGGTCTTATGAAGCAATTTTTTTTTACCAAATTCTAGTAAAGCGTTAGAGTCTTCAACAATCTTTGACTATGAATAGAATCTATACATGTAAAATATGGTTTGTAATATGTTGTGTAGAAATGTAGAATAGATTCTTTGCATGAAGGCTTGGAGAAAGTCACTTTGGAGGACTCACCTATTATGAAGACAAGCCAAAGGATGATGAAGAAAATGAAGCTAAAGAAAAGGAGGCTCAGGAAATGAAATTCAAAGAAATGAAGTGGAGCCTACTCAACAACTTCCAAAGGATTGGAGATACCACATCATCCTAAGGACCTTGTTTTAGGTGAAGTATCTCAAGGGGGTAACTACTCTCTCCCGATTTCATGATTTTGTGGGCACTATGCTTTTATTTCTCACTTTGAACCCAAAAGCGTCCTCGAAGCCGAGGCCGACTCATATTGGTTGCTAGCCATGCAAGAGAAACTCAATCAATTTGAGCGCAACCAAGTTTGGCACCTTGTTCCTAGGCCCTATGATAGACCAACAATTGGTACTAAGTGGATCTTTAAGAACAAGTTGATGAGTCGGGTAACGTCATTAGGAATAAAGCTAGGTTAGTTGCCAAAGGTTACACTCAAATCGAAGTATCGATTTGAAGAAACCTTTGCACCGTAGCACGGCTTGAAGCCATACGGATGACACTTGCATTTGCATCATATAAAGATTTTAAGTCGTTTCAAATGGATGTTAAAAGTGCTTTCTTGAATGGATTTATTGAAGAGGAGTGTATGTGAACAACCCCCAGGGTTTGTTGATCCTACACATCCGGATTTATTTTAAAACTTGACAAAGCTCTTTATGGTTTGAAACAAGCCCCTAGGGCTTGGTATGAAAGGCTTTCTTCATTCCTAATTTCAAATGGTTTAAGAAAGGAAAAATAGGTACTACTTTGTTTACAAAACATGTTGAAAATGATATTCTTATTGTGTAAATTATGTTGATGATATCATATTTGGTTCTACTGATGAATCTCTTTGCCAAGTTTTGAATCATGCATGAAGGATGAATTCGAGATATTTATGATGGGTGAGCTCAACTACTATTCCTTGGTCTCCAAATCAAGCAAAAGAAGGATGGGATCTTCATCAATCAAGCCAAGTACACAAAGGAACTAATCAAGAGGTTCGGGCTTGAAGGAGCTAAAGTGAGCAAAACTCCCATGGCAACAAACACAAAGCTTGATAAGGATGAACAAGGTAAAAGTGTAGACATTAAGATTTATCGTAGCATGATAGGTAGCTTGTTATATTTAACGGCTAGTAGGCGGATATTATATTTTCTGTTTGTCTTTGTGCTCATTTTCAATCGTGTCCTAAAGAGTCCCATTTAATTGCGGTTAAACGCATAATTAGATACCTTAAGGGCACCATTGAAATGGGTTTGTGGTATCCGAAAACCGGCCAATTTTCAATGACGAGTTTTTTGGATGCCGACTATGCGGGTTGTAGGTTAGATAGGAAGAGTACAAGTGGAACATGTCAATTTCTTGGTAATTGTCTTGTTTCTTGGTCTTACAAAAAGCAAAATTTGGTAGCCCTTTCAACCGCCGAGGCGGAGTATGTTGCGGCGGAGCTTGTTGTGCACAAGTTCTTGGATGAAACATACACTCCTTGACTATGATTTGCATTTTGATCATATTAAAATATTTTGTGATAATACTAGTACTATTCATATGACGAAGAATGCAAATCAACATAGTAAAACTATGCACATTGACATTAGATATCACTTTCTTAGAGATCATTATGAGAAAGGTGATATTGATATGATTATGTTTCTACCGATTTTCAACTTGCCGATATTTTTACAAAACCTCTAGACTATGCTAGATTTTCCTTTATTGTGGTGAGTTGAATGTTTGTATTTTGGATTCTTGAAGAAAACATTATTTTTTGTTAACTATGTTACCCTTTTGATGTATGACAAAAAGGGGGAGAAAGAGTTTTAGTTTGTTTAAGTTTTGTATGTATATGTCTTATCTTTTATGTATATAGCTTTTCATTTATATACATAGTCATTCTTTTATACATAGCATAATTTGAGGGGGAGCTTCCAAGCTCTTTTCCCTTATTTTTATAAAATAACTTATATGTTTTGTCATCATCAAAAAGGGGGAGATTGTTGGCCCAAGGTTACAATCACCCGTTTTATTGAGTTTTGATGATTACAAAACATATATAGTTATTTGTACTAATCATGTTTTATTGTTTAAGTGTGTTTCAGGGTTCTAAAAGATTCATGGAGTTTTCTTCCCTAAAGGAAGGTTGTTTTGACTCAAGTCGGTTCATTTCGGGTTCAAGAATCAAGCTTTGCAAGATCATATGGAGAAGCCCACTTGAAGACTTTGTAGTCACCTAGAACCTATGTAAGAATTAGTTTGTTAAAGTTTGAGGTTGTGAAAAATTGGCTCTACACACACACACACATCCTTCAAAATACAGTTTTTATTTTGATATTTGTTTTAAGTTCGTGCCTTGATAAACATACATGTCTCAAATTTTTACAAAATTTTATATCATGTTTATATCATGTATATATCATGTATATCTATCTTTCTAGCATGATACTTAGTCATATATCCCTACAAAATTATTTTGAAAAATTTCCAAGTCCAGAATTTTTCCACTTTGTTTTCTGTTTCAGGCCAGGACGGTCGGCCGGCCGGTCGACCGGGTCCTGTGTCCAGAACGTGCACGCTTGTGCACGTCTGTCGGTCGACCGACCGGTCGACCGACTAAAAATAGTTTGCTCTCTGTTTTTGTCGGTCGGCCGACCGGCCGACCACCCATACAAAAACTGTGTTTTACCTTTGAGAACGGTCGACCGTATCGGTCGGCCGGGCCCAACGGCTATCTGCCAGATGGGCTACGGTCGACCGGGACGGTCGACCGATAGCTGTCTGAGCCCCAACGGCTCTTTCCTCTTTGGTGAAAATCTGAATTCTGATTTTCACCCTGTTTTGTGGCGGAGTTTTTCTGAGCTTTTGGGGATTATTTTCTGGTCAAATAAACTTAATTAAATCATGTTTTTATCCCCCTCTCCCTATAAATAGAGAGGGTTGGTCTCTTGCAAAAACACTAAGAAAAATACCAAGTTTTCAAGTTTGAAAAAGAAAGAAAAGTTTTCAAAGCTCTCTATTCTCTAGTGCATTCTTGGCTTTGTTTTTCAGTTTTATTTTCAAGCAAAATTCATTTACAACTGAGTTTGTTTTTCTCACTACACTTCTAGAGCCAAAAATTCCATCTCATTCTATAAAGAAGTTGTAAAGAGAAGTTTGTAAGAAGTTTTTGATCCTTTTGGTAAACTTGGCTACTTGTTCCTTCTTCTTATTCTTGTTGAGATACCTCTTTGGTAGAGGATTGTAAGTGGTAGAGTTCGGTACTCCGGTCTTCGGTAGACCTTGTAAAGTCCTCGGTGGATAGTGGAAACCCTTTACAGCGGTGAAGGCGGGGAGTAGAGCGGTGACTCGAACCTCGAAATAAATACTTTGTGTTTGCGATTGATTTTCTCTTTACTCTCTATTGCTCTTACTTTCTTACTTTTGATAGTGCTATTCTTTTATACATTGTGATATATCTTGTGTGCACTTCATTATTGTTTCAAATTCATTTCTTCTACATTGTCGATCATTACTCATACAACAAGATTGCAATACGCACCTCAAACTCATATCTAGAGGAATCACGAGGAAGGAGTTCAGAGCCCTTCACCGGGTATTCGGCTCTTAGTCTTGTTTTGAGTGATCGTTGCATCATTCATTCATACTTGTTTTAAAAAGATTATTAGATTAGCATTTACACCTATTCACCCCCCCTCTAGGTGTTTTTTCAGAGACCTCAAAAGAAATTACAATTGTTTCCCGGTGAAATAATTATAAATAAAACATGTCAAGTTAATATTATACCTCTGACATACCTTAATGTTAAATTAATATTGTACCTCTGACAGTAACTTTTCAACTTATCAATTCTCTTCAATAGAATGGCAGGTCTACCAAATGCTCAAATCGCAGAATTTCTCGATCAAGTTAATACACACCTCTGACCAAAATTGCTCATATCGCAATATAAATTCATGTTAAGTTAACATTACTCCTATGATAGTGATTCTCTCGATTTTCCCATCGAAACGAGACATTCGATGCTAAGTTAATATCATTCTTCTAGTATCCATTTCATTGTTATATTAAATACTATACCTATGACAATGATTCTCTCTCGAGCTTTCTTATCGAACCCGAGATGCTAAATGCTAATATCATACCTCTAGCATTCACCTCGTTGTTACGTTAATGACAACAATTCTCTATTTTCTTAATGAAAATAAGATCTCCTTGATGTTAAGTTAATATCACACATCTACCATTCACTTTCTTGTCAAGTTAATACCATACCTCTGATAATTCAATTGCTTTCAATTACAAATCCTAACTTGTCATGTTAACATCACACCTCTGACGGTAAAAAAAAAATTCATAAATCCCCAGTGGATTTAATTCCACTTGTTATTCTCATCAATAGGATAGCAAGTCCATAAAATTCGTTTAAATTATGAATTCAACTTCTGTCAAGTTAACATTACACTTCTGATAGTAATCTTTTCAAATCCTTAAATGGAGTTTTCATACTTTGAGTTGCTATATTAATCATTACCTCTAGAAAATCAAAGGCAATCGCTTTTACATGTCTGATTTTCAAAATACAGAAGGAAAGTCAAGACAAGAAGAAGGCAGATTTATCACTTTTATTTATATCAAAATTTAAAAGTGATACAAAATACTCTCTTGTTCAATAAGATAGAAGTATTACAAAAAAGAGTACAAAAAGTCACTCTTGCTCAGCGAGAGATTGTACTCGCTCCTTAAAATATTGGAGATTCTTAAGCATGTCTTGTTAACGATAGCCCAGAACAGTAGGCCCGCTTCCTCTCTCTTGAGAACAATAGTGTTCCTTGAGGTCAAAATACAATAGAACATTCTGATTCCACCCTACCAACTGGTGGTCTTCCTCCTCACAAGACCGTAATCCTTCACTTAATGAAAAATCTTGCCACTAGAAAGTCATCAATGAGCATGAGTTCTTCGTCGCTGTCACTTCTTGAAGAAGATTGGTGAAGGGAGGATTCGAGACCTTGCTGGTGACGTCGCCTTTTCCGTGACCTTCAAATGCATCATACTCGTTGCGATCACTTCCTTGAACAAGACTGGTGTAGGAAGGATCTGGACTATACTACCTCTTTGACGCCATCAATGAAGAGAAGCTTAACTTCCTGAATGGCTGCCAATCGAATGAACTTGCTGGCTTCAGTGAATGCAACTACCTTTCACATGTTAAAAGAGACAGCGGAGTTAGCACTGTTGATATAGCCGAGGCCTGCAAAAAGAGAAAACTTGGGGGGTTAATCTCGTAAAGACAGAAAACATGGCAAGATACTTGGTTGCGAGGCTCAAGATGAGACCTGCATCCAATGGTTGAAACGCGAGACTCCAAAAAAGCCCGCGTCTGAACTCCAACTTAAAAAATTTCTAAAGTCTGGGAGGTCAAACATGAATCTTATAAACGAGACCCGCATTTAAGATCTCAGGATGCGAAGTTCACTACGCTAGCGTCTAAGATCTCAAAATGTGAAACTCATTAGGACGCGAGAATCACATCAAAAAGATCGGGACTCAGAAGTCACCAAATCCGCATTCTACCCATTAACGTGAACCATTAACGTGAAAGTCACGTTTGCAAATCAAGTAGGGACTCATGAATCCTAAATCGACTATCCAACTTCAAAAGAAGCTTTGAGAATTTCAAAAAGAAGTTAAGAGACAGTGCTCTCATGATCAACGATAGCAAAACTTCAAGAAGACGATGTTTAGCCATATGCGATAATGGCAAAAGCCATTTTCTACCTGAGGAAAGGATCATTTAAAGAAAACGCCATCCATCAGATGCGACAACAAGGATGCCAGAGACATTGGGGTCACTTGACAGTGATAGTCTTTGAAAAAGGTTGCGAAACATTAAAGTTTTAGGATCTTCTGAAGATCTCAGAGCTCCAAAAGTTCTTCAGAGTATGCACTCGAGAAAAAGGACAGTCAAAATGAATGACTGTTAAGAGACTCTTAACCTATTTATAGGCTCTCAATAACCTTAATTAACAACGTAAAACTCAAAGCCGTTCTAATGGCTTAAATTTGCGGCGCGAATCTCAAATCTAGTCTGAGCAAGACACGTGGGCATTCACGCCCGAAAATTCTCAACGACCTTTGGATCCCCGAGGCCACACAATCCCAAGTGGCACCTGCATTCGCACTTCAAAGCATCTAACGAGATTTCGCATCCCAAGAGCCACATCTCAGCGAGGGCCACATCTTAATAGCATTGAGAGCCGCGTCTCCACGACAATCAAGAGCCGAGTCTCCACAACAAACAAGAGTTGGGTCTCTACAATAATTGAGAGTCACATCTGAACTCCTACTGAAGTTCGTGTCTCCACTTGATCAGTGTGACAACCCGTCTATGAGGGTTGCATTCTCTCACATACAAAGAGTATATCCCTACTTCTGCAAGCAGTTTAATAGTACACTGGTAAGAGCAATCGACAACTCCACTGATTCAACAGTACACTGACAAGCAAACTAGAGTTCATAATAAGTGTTAGACTGAGTTTCTAAGACACTTGTGATGATCTTTTCTTGAGACTTCAAGTAGTTCAATAGTACACTCACGAAGACCACATTCCAGACAGGATCAAGCTCAGAAATCTCAAAAGAATTCCAGTCCAATCATGGGAATCCCAAATTCAGTCAAAGTTCAAAGTATTTTAAAATCCGTCCCAGTCAACCGCGGAGTATCAAAAACTTTGGAGGGGTTCTATAGACTATACAAAAAATCACCAAGGATAAGTCATCGAACGCGAGCCTCACTTCAACGCGAAGGTCGCGTTTTGAACTGAAACGTGAACCTTGCATCTCAAGAAGCATGGAGACTTCAGACACAGGCCTAAGTAAGCCCGCGTTCGACGTGAGTTTGAGTAACTCCACATCCTGACCAATGAGAGTCTGAGTAACTATGCATTCTAGGCCAAGCGTGAGTTTGAACAATTTAGCGCTCCACTTCAGATGCGGGTATGAGAAACCCTGCGTCTCATTTTAAACGCGAGTCTGAGCAACTCTGCATTTTGAGACGCCCACATCTACAACAAGTAATGCGAGGTCCATATGCAGCGCGAGACCCGCTTTTCTATTGTAAATGACCCCCCATTACTAGGTCAATTAACTCCCTACGTAATGGAGTAGTTATTCCCATTATGGATGGATTTTAGGGACGATAATATCCCTATGACTCCTTATAAATAGCCTGAGTTGCTATGAAGGAGGGAGCTCTTTTTGGAATCTAGAAAACTCTTTTTGAATCAAGAGACTCTTCTTTTTGCATCCAAAGAGAGGACTTCTGGAGAAAAGGAGAAAAAGAGTGATCAGTGGACTATAAACACTTCACGTGTTAAAAATAGAGTTCCTCTCTGATCAGTCTTGAGAGATCCTGAAGTGAAGCTAGACAGTTGGTCGGTCAATAGAGAACAAGAATCACTCTCTATCGCCACTCAAAGAACCCAGCTTTAAACAAACGGAGAACCGAGTCTTCTTCCCTTTTGTATTCAGAATTGTTCCGTTATAATTTTTCAGCCACTCAAAGAAATTTTACACCGACACCAAGAACGTTCTTTCCAAGGCAAACACATAATGCGTGGTTTGAGAACTTACGTTCAGTTATTGTTCATTTGGTTTTATTCAGTTATGTTGATAATGCCATATCTTTCATACTTCTCTATGCGATCATACTAGTCTTCTTCTCCATGTCGATGTTATAATTACTATAGAAGATGATGTTATTTTTCTATATCATGTGTAGACTTATCTGCATCAACAGTTTGAGAATAAAGATCTGGTACCCTTTGCCACTTCCTAGATATTGAAGTTGCCTATAGAACCCATGGCTATCTCCTTTCTCAGCATAAGTATATAGCATATCTACTGACATGTGCAACACTTACTGATAGTATCATTGTTGATACTGCTCTTCAACTTTATCAAAAATTATCACTAGATATGGTGAGCCATTAGAGAATCCTACTTGATATCGCGAGCTTTTAAGTCTTTAGTTTATCTTATCATCACACGACCGGATCTAGCTCATGCAATGCATGTGGTAGGCCAATTTGTTCACGCACCTACCTCAATTCACTATGCTGGTCTACTTGAAATTCTTCACTATCTTCATGGCACTATATCTCAGACTCTTCTCATTTCTTCCATTTCTCCATGCTTTCTTTGATGTTGATTGGGTTGGAGATATTACAGACAATTGGTCATCACAAGATTTATGTATTTCTTGATGATTCTTTTTTTTTGTCGCGCTAAAAAAATGAAGATGTGGTATCAAGCTCTAGTGTTGAATAAGAGCGATATAGCTGACATTACTGGAGATTGTCTTGTGTGAAAACTCTTACATGATATGAGAGTTGATATTCTTCGCCTACTCCTCTATAATATGATCATCAAACTGTCATCAAGATTTCTAGCTATTCAGTTTTTTATGAACACACTAAACATATGAGATTGATTTCTATTTTACATAACACAACTATTCAAAGAACAAGATTGTAACATAATCATATATTCCTTAATAGTTGTAAATTGCCGATTTATTTTCAAAGATTCATACCTCAAAACCTCATCAGTTTTACTCTTTAAACTCTCCGTGGTTGACCCACCTTGAGTCTGAAGTGGAATACTAGGATACAAATATAAATTATAGTGAGAATATGATTATGAGATGTGTGTTCATATAGAATAGGATTTCTCTCTATGTGTATATATTTTCGCCTTTTGAGGCTAATAATAATTTAATTCAATTCTCTCTAAATTCAAATTCCAAATATTACTTATATCATAAATGTCTCACCTGAAGGTATTGTGTATGAATTTGGATATCTATGGGACTTACCTTTTGATTGGTTATTGATTAGATATTGAAAAGCATACATCATTACATATGACATTGTTCATTGATCGGGTAGAATGAGTTTGAAAGATACTTCAAATCTGAACAAGAATTCCTGGTGGGATTTTGAGTGTTTGGAAATATGCCTATGGGATTCGGGTTCGGTTCAGGTCATTTTGGGTTTTAAGCGAGTCAGAGGCAGGTTTGGTTGGATTTTGACGTGTTTAACAAACGATATATTATGTAAGAGCATAGTTAAACATATATGCAAAAGTTATGTATTATTTAAACACATGTGAAGTTAAGTATACATGTAATGAGTTTGTGTTACCTCTTGGTTTTATCAGGTTGCATGGGGTCAGTTTTAAATAAAACGAAAACCCGTCCATCGATTGAATTTTGGCAGATTTTTACATTACTATAAAATCTGTTATTTTCAGCTGTGTTTCAAGTGGGTTCTGATTCAAGGTAGGCTTATAAACAACCTGGTCACAAATAAACTCATGGCCCTAAAAAATATATGCTCTCATCACATACAAATCAAATTGAAAATCATAATTTTTTATTATTCAATTTAGTTCTTTTGTAATATTTATAGCATAATTATGCCAACAAAATAATATAATTTTGTTTATTATTAAAACTGTTCTAGAGGGTTTTACTAGTAAGAGATAAAAGGAGGTAAAGAGAGAGGAAAGGAGGCCACAAAATCTTCTGTGGACTCTTATTTATATTAGTCATTGTTGGATTGGAAATACCCCTACAATACAATCTATCTGTAGATCTACTCTAACGGTCTATAAAAAAACTCCTATTCTAATTTAACATACTCACATAATTAAGTAATATATACAACACTCCTCCTTGAGTGTGTAAAACTCAAGAAGTAGTCACA
>JAVJIF010025006.1:0-53997 GCA_038442645.1 Agave tequilana | reverse complement strand
AAAAAGGGAGAGAGGGAGAGGGATTTGAGTGGAGAAGGTTAGGGTTCAGGTGGATCTAAAGTTTGGGAGGAAGAAGAGACAGAGAAGAAGAAAAAAAAAGTTTCTCTCAGATCCCAAACGTAGGTGTTGGGTATTTTGAATAAAAGCCCCTCTACTTAAGTTATTTGCAACATGACATGACCCTCAAGTTGCCACATGGCCAAAACTTGGATCAAGGTGATCCTAACCCTAGATCTCTTCTCCTCATGCACACCTACCCCCTCCACTATCTCCAATAAAAAAAAATTGAAATACTATGTATTTGGTTAGGTATACTTCATTTTGGAAATACTTTAGATATACACCAATTTGTAAATACCCATGACTTGCTCCTATTTATACTAGTATCTTATTTATACTAGCATAAGATACCCACTAAAAACTCTACGTATTCCTTTTTATACCGTATTTCCATAATGAAAGTAATTTATTTATATAAAAAAAATTCTAATTCTTCGGTATCATTATTATTATTAGTTTTTGAATCAAGAAGGAGGAAAAATAAAAAAAAAATGAATTTCCTTTTTGACCGATGATTGATATAATTAGGAGATAAAAAATTCGGCTGTTACACATACCATATTACGTCTATCAGACGTGTCAATCGGATCCTATGTTATTGAAACTGAATTGTTGGAGACATTGTCCATGCTTTAGGTGGGTCCTGTACATACCCGGACCACAGCCCAGATTCTTGACGCTGAATAGGCCCTATCGCTAGGCAGTCAATAGTAACAGTACTCACAGTATCACTGTAGAGCAATACTCACAGTAACACTATAGAACAATAAACAATGGGATGTCAGTCATTCTCCGAAATCCTGTAGTGAAACCGTAAATCAGCAGCGCAACCTGTATCCTGGGTCCACCCAAAAGACAGACACTGTCTCCTCCATCAAATTTTTCAATCCCGGTGTAAGTTGTCCATTTACATTATTATTCAATTCTGTAAAACATAAATATCATGTACCTAGAGTACTAGAATGATACAGTGATAGTAACAGTATAGTATATCAGTAAGTTGTGGTCGTATACACGGTAAACGATAACAATAACAGTGAACAATATCAATAATCGTATATATGATAAATAATAAAACTGTACATAGAGTTACGGTCTAACAATACTTTCTCAGTAGTTTCGGTATTATAAATAATACTAATAACAGTTCGGCACTGTCTAGCCAATATACAATGTCATATAAAACTGAACGCTATACCATCCACTCATACTAGATATACAGTACTGAATCCGCCAACTTATAATCTCAATAGTCATCGTAAACATCAAAGACCAATCTATGTTAGGTAATCCGGTACAGTAAACCACAAGTTCAATAAATCAATAATTAATTCTCTCATTATTACCAATCTATTGTTATCCTCTAAATCACCAATAACCAGATCAAACGAAAACTGCAATCAACTCTGAAGTAAAAGATTACCGATATTAACGAAATCAGTCTCACAATAACTCTATTTTTTTCACTGAAAAGAGCAGTCTACTGATTATCCTCGGATCAACTTGGTCAACAGATATTGAAATCACAAACAACTAGTAGAATGTTCTCAATCATTATGGAATCTAGAATATCCTTCCATCTGATAATTAACATCGATAATATCATCAATACTTAGGCAACTAATCAGCGAATCTAAAACACACTTACAACTATTAATCTGACTAAAATAATCATATCTAAATATTGATCAAGATCCAATAAAAAGAATGTAAATCTCATATCAACTCAGATTCTAACTAAGTCCATATATCGATCCAAGCATCAAAGAATCTAATCTCTTAATAAAGTAACTCATATGTAATATGTCCTCAAATACCCGATGAATTCTTGACTGAATTGTCACCGAATAAAGGAATATCAAGTCTTATAATTATTCAAATAAAATATAAATCTTTAACTACAATCATGAACCAATCCAACTCAAGATCAATTTGGTATACAGTCAAACATTCATCTCAAGTAGATCCAAACTGAAATGGTCAATGACTAGACATGAAGTGATATAGAACGACTAATATCTTGGTAAATCAGTACTGAGTCCATATACATTTTAACATCATGATTACCTCTAATAAATTCTGATAAAATACTCTATATAAAGCATGTCATCTATCCTCAAATATGAACTAGGCAAGCCAACCAGTGGATCAAAAAGAGTAACAGTCTAAGATATAATACTACTAGGTCTAATGTAACAGCGGTGAATTACTATCACATGAAATGACGCTGATAATCGCTCAGATCAACTACATAAATAAAGTGAATACTCTTTGATGTCTCATGAAGGAATACAGGTAATAATACTGGTAAATAAAGAAGATGGTCACATGAACTAAAGAAATAACATATATATATATACTACTGATAACGATAAATAAGGAAATAATATAAGAGCAAACACTCACTTGAAATGACACGATTTTGAATCCGAATCATTGTCTACTCTTCACTGCACGAACTGGTACAGATCTACGGATCATCCCATAGATCCGCCTTTGAATCTCCAGTGTATCGGGTTCACAGCGAGCACATAGTTCGGATCTCCCGTTACCGAGTTTGGATCACACGAACGAGTTCAAATCGCTGCAACACGCAACCAAACACTCAAGGTCACATGAACATACATCCATACACATACATACATGCACGTACTCGTGCATACACCCCAGCAAACACAATACATATACATACACGTATACAACACACTCTTATGCACACACCTAATACATGTATACATCCACACAAGCACTACACTTGTACAAACATGCACCCGATCACCTATGCACTTAACCACACACATGATAATAACCACACACACACACATACACACACTTACACTACGTAATTAAAAGACATGCATGCATATTCCCACATCACATTCATATATATATTTAAACACAACTTCATCATATGTATATAACATTGAGAGAAATAACATTGAGAGAAATAGAAAAAAGGAGGGGAGGGAGGTACTCATGACCACGGATAATTCCGACGACGAATACGATGATGGCAAAATCCACAGAGGAGTGATTAGTCCTTAATATTACATAATTTTTATCACATCTGCACAATTATCTTATATAAAATGCTGCTAATAATGGTTTGCTTGTGTGATTCTAGGTCCATGGTATGCAATAGAGAAGAAGACCCTAAATTACCATTTAATGGGTGATTAAAGGCCTACAAAGTAGCCATTGACTCTAGGAAGAGATTCTGTCAGACCTGGGGACTCAAATCAGAAATCCGGAGACTACACCTGACAGAGGACAGAAGTGACTACACGCAGCAGGCGGCGCTGCATGTGCCGCCCTGCTAAGGCCGCGAAAACGCGGCCATACGGGCGCGGCGGCACCCGTGCTTTGGGCTAGGGTTGTCCCCCTGGCCCCCTTTTCCCCTGGTACCTATAAATACCCCTCTTGGGTTCAACAGAGGGGATATCCAGAGTTTGAAGAGTAGTTGTTATTTTGTTTCTAGGAATTGTGGTTATTTGTTCTTTCTTCTTCTAGTTTTAGTTTAGCCATTAGAGTGAAAGAGAGAGAGAGTGTGTGTAAAAGTTATATTTGGAGGTGACAAACTTATACAAGTAATTACTTCTCTTTCCTCTTTCCATTTACTTGGTGTTTCATTTGTTTCTATCTCTTTGTTTAGTGTGTTAATCTTTCTCTTTACTTCTTCTCTTTTGTTGTTTTTCTTTTATTACCATGTCTAACTAACTCTCTTATGATATGGCTAACTAACTACTAACCCACTAATCTCTAACAACTTGATTGATAACCCAAATGAGTCAATAATGCCAAACAGTATTATACAAATGAGAGCTATGACACCTTAAGACGAGGGATCTAATTCTAACTTACCTATAAGTATTAGCTCTCTTATATTTCATACTTAATGGGTTTTTGATGATCTATAAACTTTGCTTGTCTTGTAAGTAGAGATTTTTCTTTTAACTTTGCCGATATCATTAGTGCACTTGTTTCTTTCCTTATTCTCGCATTTTATTGGATCTTGATAAGGTAATGTCCAAGTTTTGCCGTGTGAAGCTAAGTTTAAAGGAAGGACTTTCATTCGGACCTAACGTGAATAGTTCCTATGCATAAGGTTATGCTTGCGTATTATCCATCGTGAGGCTACATCTTGAAGAAGTAGAAGTTAGGGATTAGTGGGAGTACTTAGTAGAAAGTTAGCCATGCATTTTTACCATCTAGAAAAATCACTTTACAAACCACCAAACCATTCTAAACAATTCTTAAAACCAACTTGTTTTCATTTTCAAATTCTTTATTTAAAACAAAGAACTTTCTCTTTTCTTGAACAAAGAAGCCGCATCAAGCTTTCATCGCTCTCCCTCCTTGTAGATACGACCCGTATTGCTACTTTGCTAGTACGGAAGAATCGCAAAAGCAGTAACATTGACTACATTCCTTTATTATTTTGTGCATGCTTTTTGTCGATCAAATTTTGACGCCGTTGCCAGAGAGGGATTGGCTTTATTGTTCAATACTAAAGATTTTTCTTTATTTTTTTGTGTAGGAGAAGTACTAAGGAGCTAACTAATACGAGAAGCAAGATTGGTGTCACGCCCCGCTTCCCAAAATACGTGGGAGCGGAGTCGCGACGAAGGTCAGCGACGTATATACGCGAGGAAAATACCCCACGTATACACGCTAAGCCTAAATTAGCCTGAACAAGTTATAAATCAGAACTATAATAATCATCAATCACTGCAATAATACATATCCATGACAATCACAATGATAGCAGATGAGTAATGACAAGAAAAGGCAGCTGGATGCGGAAAAGGGAAAATCATGAAAGTAACAAGAATATAACAGAAATGAGGATACCAGAACAGGGAGGGACCCAAACTCCTCGTATTATGGACGGTCTCATCGAATACCTGCATAACAGAAACAAACCGTCCAATATCTGGACGTGCAAATCCAGGGTCGTCAGAACGCGACCTGGTGAGTGTGTGTGTAAAGGGAAAAGCTCGTGCAGATAAACAGTGCATAAATAATAGAAAGAACAACTGCAGATATAAGAAGCTGAATAACAAGATAAATAACTGAACTGTAATATATATAAAACAACACGAATAAAGATAAAAGACAACTGTCACAATAGTAAACAAGCAACTGGTGGCAAAATATGTAACCTATCACATGTCACTAGGCTGGTATCCAAGTCTGGTCATAAATCTGGTCCTGGTCATGATAATCTGGTCATGGTTATAATCATAAGTCTAACATAGTGATATATATAGATATACAATCAGGTGATTACAGTCAGTCACAAAGCATCAACAGTTTATTATTAATTATGTCAGCGAACACCATTGTCCACGTAATAGACGCATCCCATACTACGCCTACCACACATGCCAATCGATGCCCTAAATTATTGAAACTGATCGGTTGGAGACATTGTCCATGCTTTAGGTGGGTCCCGTGCATACCAGGGACCACGGCCCAGACTCCTGGCGCTGAACCAGGACCTACCGCAAGGTAGTCAGGAACATGTAAACAGGAACAGGTACATGTATACATGTATAACAGGAAACATGACGGGCTGCCAGCCACCCCACGGGAACCCTGCAGTGGAACCCTCTTTCGGCAGCGCAACCTAAATCCTAGGTCCACCCAAAATACGGACGCTGTCTCCTCCATCAATCTCCCCAATCCCAGTGCAAGTTGTTTGTTATCATGTTTTAGTTTATCAAGATTATTTAACATACATGTTACTTAAATCTCTGGGATGACTCAGTGGTAATCACGGTAACAATATCAACATGTGAAAGTCAGGGTACCGGTATAACAGGAGTATAACATGTCAAGTAACAGGATACCGGTATAACAGGTAAATGTAACAAGTAAACATGCGGGTGTTGTTACCGTGTAATAATATTTTCCCAGCAAATTTAGTAACATGAACATGATAGTTGTCAGGTAAAAATATTAAGATTTAATCAGTCAGGTTTCTCAGGTAAATCAAGATATCCAGGCTGAGTAACAACCTACTGTCGAGAATAGAACAATCCAGTCAAAGTATACTATAAACTCAGATTCTCAAGACCATCCATACATCACTCTCAAAGTCACCAATAAGTAAAGTCGATCAATAGTTGCCATAAAACTCTGAACATGTAATATAGTCATCAATGTCAATGAAATCACTCTCATAACAACTCTATCTCCAATAACTGAAGTAGTCAAGACTAAATCATGAATATCCAACTAAACTCTCACCTATTTTATCATCAATAAGAATAATCAAATCTACTGATAATGCCACTCAGATATTAACTCGTAAAACTATTAATTCTAAGATCTAAATATAATCTCAAAATACTCACAAATATAAATCCAGCTACCTCAACCTTATCTTAATGTAGATCAGGCTTTATTATAAAGAATGTAAGATTTTCAGATCAACTCTAACTCAAAATCCATCCAAATCACAACCCAACTAAAATAGTCACATCTAAATACTGGTCCATATCCAATGTCAATAACATAAATCTCAGTTCGACTTAAACTCCAACTAAGTTCATATACTGATCCAAGCATCAAGTAATCCGATCTCTAACATCATAACAAGTCCATCATCAATACCCAAATGAATCATCACTTAAGTTATTACCAATGAAAGAATAACAAGTCTGAAAAGTACTCTATATGAAATATATCATCTGTCCTCAAATATCTGAATAAATTCTTAACTGAATTATCACCAAGTAAGGAATATTAAGTCTGATAATTGTTCAGATAAATTGTAGATAGTAAACCTCAATATTGAACCAATCCAACATAAGCTCAATCTAGTATTAGTCCAAGTTCCTTTACAATTAGTCCCAATCTGAAACAGTAATCATCTATTCATGAAATGATATAACTCTAATATCTCAATGTCCAAATACAAGATCCACATATATCTGATGCTCAACTATATACTTAATCTATCCAATCAATAGGTCGAGTCAAGTCACAGTCTAAAGGTATATCAAACTAAGCCCAAGCCAACAGGGACAACTACCAACACATGAAATAACGCTAATACAAGCAAATATCAACTACATGAATAAAGTGGACAATCGTAGATGTTTAATGAAGCGGTACAAGTAATCAAACTGACAAAATATAACGAAAAGTCACATGAAATGATAAGATCAACATGTAAGGCATATCGACAACGGTAAATACACAAAAACAAACACTCACATGAAATGACGCAGTTTCGGAACCGAATCTCCGTCTGGTCTTCATTGCACGAACCGGTACTGATCTACGAACCATCCCATGCATCGGTCTTCGAATCCCCATTGTATCGGGTCCACAACGACACGAACCTGAATCGGGTCCGGGTCTCCTGTAACTTGTCCGGATCTCACCAAACAAATCCGAAATGCTGTAGCACGCAACCAATACATAGAAATAAATATAAATGCACGCTAAACACCCACACGTGCATACGAACATATACGCGTACACGTACACATACGTATACAAGCATACACAACAATACATATATAAACATGCCTACATATTATATACTTACATATATACTAATGCATAATTACCCATATACCTATACACATTAATTAACATTCATGCATTCATATACATCATGCATACACATGCATGCATCCAAATACCAAAGTCACTCACGCGCACACACACAAACACACATTTATTAACTTCCCAATTATTACGATATTGCCATTATACATGAATATAAAGCTAACCTCGGGGCATCTTGCGGCGCACCGATGGAGGCTCCGACGGAGGCGTCCGGGGTCGCGGAGAGTGTCATTGGATAGAGCATCTCGCCGTGAAGGGCGTGGGGTACGCTCGCGCTCGCCGATGGTGATCAACGGCATCCGCGGAGAGTCCGAAAATAGCTCAGAGTAAGATATTTCCGGCACACAAAGAAACCCACACATTAATTAAGTACACATTCATTGAATTATAGTACATGCATATGCATATAGTTGCTACACACACCAATCAAAATTACTCACACATTATTCATACATAATGTACACAATTAATTAAAGGTGAAAAAAAAGAAAATAATGAATGGAGAGAAAGGGAACTCACGGCCTATAGGCGGCTGTGGTGTGTGCGCCATGGGGAGAGCGGGCACGGGCTTGGGCTGCCACCGTGGTTGCTCACGCCGGGGGCACTCGATGGAGGTGGAAGAGGCCGACTATTGGCTGTGGAGTTGATGGCTTGACGCTGCCAAGGCTGTGGGTTGGTGTGGCAACCATCGAGGGAAGGAGATGGGGGTGCTCGGCTGTCGATGGATTTTCTGCGGATGTCGCGGGACGATGAAGATCAATGCGGAGACTACGGCGGTGCTCGGAGAGACGGGGATGGTGATGACAAAGGCCGACGGAGTTCGCGGACAACGGGGACGGCCCAACGGAGCCTGCGGAGATGTCGACAACGCGCCGGAGAGGATGCACGAGAGGGGAAAATGGGCAGCATGGCTGCGGCAATAGGGGAGATGGGCTGTGGTGTGGACGCAAATCAGAGGGAAAACGCCAAGGCTGCCATCAACGTGGAGGTGTGCGGCGGCTATGATGAAGAAGAAGGATTATGTTAATTATTAGGGTTAGGTTTAGGATTTAGTTTATATAGGGAGTTTAAGATAGTGGGTTATTGGGTATAGGTAACGGGTTTGGGTTAATGGGTATAGGTTATTGGGTTTGGGTCTATAGAAATGGGTTGGATTAGGAATAGGAAATGGGTATAGGCTAACGGGTCCAAGAACAAAAGGGTATGGAAAAAAAATCAAGGAGGAAAAATAATGGTACAACACAATAATTACTTTACAAATAAAATATAAACATACAATATCTCAATTTAGGGATATTACAATTGGTGTCCGGAGACCATTGCATGAGGAATTCATTTGACCTCGGGGAATTTGTGTAAAAACGAATTTCTCCGATCGAAGTACTAACGAAAGATCTTTTGCAGGGTTGCTGAAAATCGCCTAAATTGTTTTCTCAAAATTTTAGTTCATTCGTATGCTTCACCTTTACACTTGTAATAATTCAACAGAAATCCATTTGTTGCTAAATTGAAAATCAGATTAGACTCTTTCATTTAGGGAAGTATCTATTTCAATTTATTTCAATTTCTGTTGAAGAGTGCTGGAGAAAAGGTACGTGTGTATTCATAAAAATAGGACCAACATTTTGAAGTGATTTATCGCTTTGAGTTTTATCTTGTTGTGAATATACTGTACACTTACACAATTGACATTAATGGCAAAATAAAGCCTCGAAAGCTCCGTGTTTGGCATAATTAAGGCCCGTGGCTCACGCTCGGATACCTCCCACTGAGTTTTTCCCTTTCTTGACCGATTAGCTTGTAGTCGAGTTCCTACAACAGCCTCCTCTGGAGAATCGACCAGTTAGGAGTCGTCTAGGTCCAGGTAACTTAGACTATGGTTTTGTGGTTGTTTTTCTTTCTTTTGTTTGTTATTTATTCTTTTTGATTGTTTTATTGTCTATACGTTGTTTGTAGTGTGTGCTGCATGCAAGAGTGGATTAGAGATCCTGTGACTTCCAGATTAACCAGAAACACTTCTCTACCCATACATCCAGAACTGGTGATGGCATCGCTACATGATAGGTTTTACCCGATCAGAACCTCACTTCTATCTTGCATAAAACTTTCTGAAGTGAACGGTAATAGCTACGAGTTAAAGCCCCAATTCATTAACACTCTTCCCAAATTTCATGGTTTAGAATTGGAAGATGCATACTTCTTTGTTAGGAAATTTGAAGAAGTATGCCTCATGATACGTATTTCCCGGCTAGGAGACGATGCCTTTAGGTTACGTTTTATCCCCTTCTCCCTAAAGGACCTAGCTAAAAAATGGTTGTACAGTTTGGCGGTAGATTCAATTACAACGTGGGACGATTTCGTCAAGGCCTTCTTGAATAAATTTTAACCAATCCATAAAACTGTCCTCATTAGAAAGAATATCATGCAGTTCAGGAAAGAACAGAGCGAACCATTTTGGAGATACTTTAAGCGATTCAAAGATCTCCTAGCTTAGTGCCCTCATCACGGTGTAGAGAAATGGGGTCAGTGCCAGATTCTCTACGATGATTTGGATTATCAAATGAAAATCCTGTTAGAAACCATGTGTCAGGGAGGGTTCTTGTAAAAGGATGAGAATCAGGGTTAGGATTTGTTTGAGAATTTAGCTGAGAAAACCCTGCAATGAGAGCCAGCCTCGAAAAAATCAAGGAATTCACAGTCCATAACTTCAAAAGGAGGGCTCCTATCTTTAGAATCATTCATAGCTGCAGAAGCTAAGATTGCAACCATGATGAGGAGAATAGAGGCTCTAGAAACAATAGAGCCAGCCAATATCAACCAAATTAACCCACCACTAATTCACAATCCGGGTTGTTCATACTGTCAGGAACCGAACCATGTCTTTGAAGAGTGTCCTATTTTTCAGACTCACCAAGTGCCACCGGAACACATGAATGCGACCTACTCACGGCCGCCGCATAATCCTTACTCGCAAATGTACAATCCCAGTTGAAAAAATCACCCAAATTTCTCTTAGGCCCAAATCAATTCTCCTAGGCCAAATTTTACCAATTATGTCTACCATCCCAATCATCCAACGAATTTTCCCAGTCAAGCTCCATCTTCCTTCTACCAAAGTTCACCAATTGAGAAAAAAATCAGTAAATTGGAAGAGAGCATGGAGGCTTTTATGAAATCTCAAGCCGCCTTCATGCAAAATCAGGGACAAATATTGAACAACCATTCACATGCTATATCGAGATTGGAAATATAAATGAGTCAATTGGCTAACTCTCTAAGTGAAAGACCAAAGGGTACTTTACCTAGTCAGCCGCTAGTTAACCCTAAGAACTCCAATCAAGCGTATGAAATTCAGGATCTGTCGATCAACCAGTGCAATGTTGTTCACACACTTCGATCTGGAAAGAAGGTGGACAATCAGGTCTACCAGCAGAAAAATCCCACTCACATTGATCCTGCTCCTGCTTCCACATCTGCTATCTCCTCCCAATCTGCTCCTAAAATGTCGGACGAGGACACAGCTGCTGAACAAGTTCATAAGCCTGTAGAACCATTCCCCAATAGACTTGGAACAATAATAAGAATATGCACATGGAGAAAATAATTGAGATGTTTAATCAGGTCAAAAAGCTATCCAACAAGTCCCAGCCTATGCCAAATTTATTAAGGATATGTGTACGAAGAAGAGAAAGACGAATGTGCCCAAGAAAGTGTTCTTGGCAACCAATATAAGTGAAATTCTATCTGGTCCCATTCCGGTGAAATACAAAAATCCCGGATATCCCACAATTTCCTGCACCATAGGATAAACAGAAATTAGCAGAGCACTCTTGACCTGGGAGTAAGTATCAACTTGCTACCTCTCTTAGTATACCAACAACTTTGGTTGGGCGAGCTGAGTCCAACTCGAGTAACCATTCAGTTAGCTGATCTATCTGTGAAAATTCTGAAGGAGAAAATCACAGATATCCTTATTCGGGTCAGGGATTTCATCTACCCCGTTGACTTCATTGTGCTTGAGACCCAACCTGTGTCAAATCCGCGGTCTCAAACTCCGGTCATCTTAAGATGCCCATTCCTTGCTACAACCAATGCCATAATCAACTGTAGGAACAGATCTATGCGATTGACCTTGGAGACATGACGAAGGAAGTCAATGTCTTCAATCTTGGAAGACAAACCAGGAATATCAATGATCAGACTTTTGAGGTCAATTCCATTAAAAATTTGACCAGTGAACATGAAGAAAGCATAGAGATGGAAAAGAGAGTGAGTTTGATCTGGAGTCTGAGGATTTCAATCTAAACCATATCGTAGATTTGACAGTGGACTGGGCATCAGGCCCAAGTGTACCCTATTTCAAGACTGAAACCCAAATATCACCTCTAATTAATCAATACCTTCCCTAGAGTTAAAATCCTTACCTGAACACCTCAAGTACGCCTACTTGGAAGGAAGAGAAACCTTACCAGTAATCATAGCATCCCATCTGACTGAGCAATAAGAGGACAGCTTGATGTCTATTCTAAAGAGACATAGGGAAGCCATTGGATGGACCACAAAAGATATCAAGGGGATAAGTCCAGCAATAGTTCATTATAGAATTCACTTAACCAATGGAGGGACCCCCAGCGCAGGCTTAACCCACTCATGCAAGAGGCTATAAAAATAGAAATTTTAAAATTATTAGATAATGGGATCATTTGTCCCATTTCTGATAGTCAATAGGTTAGCCCGGTTCATGCGGTCCCCAAAAAAGCTGGTTTTACGGTGGTTGAGAATGAGCAGAAAGAGTTGGTACAAACAAGACTGCCTACCAAGGTTCGTATTTATATTAACTATAGAAAGTTGAATGCAGCCACTCGTAAAGACCACTTCCTGCTACCCTTCATCGACCAAATGCTTGAACGATTGGCTGGACATGAGTACTATTGTTTCCTAGATGGGTTCTTGGGATACAATCAGATCCCCATTGCTACAGAAAATCAGGAGAAGACTACATTCACTTGCCCATTCAGAATCTGCCTACTGACGCATGCCCTTTTGATTATGCAATGCTCCCGCGACATTCCAACGGTGCATGCTCAGTTTGTTCTCCGACATGGTGGAACATTTTCTTGAGATTTTTATGTATGACTTCTCCATCTACAGAGATTCATTTGATCAATGTCTTCATCATCTAGAGTTAGTTCTACAAAGATGCAAGGAGAAGAATCTAACTCTGAACTGGGAAGAATGTCACTTTATGGTGAGATAGGGGATTGTCTTATGCAATGAGATTTCTAGGAGAGGAATTGAAGTGAACAAGGCAAAAGTAAAAGTGATTGCTAAGCTTTCACCACCCAAAAGCATCAAGGATATCATATCCTTTCTAGGGTATGCTGGGTTCTATCGATAGTTTATTAAGGACTTTAGCAAAATCGCTAGGCCCTTAACCAACCTGCTCGCTAAGGACGTGCCCTTTGATTTTAACGAAGTATGTTTCAAATCATGGGAGAAGCTTAAGCAAGACCTTATATCTACGCCTATTATTTCTGCTCCAGATTGGGCACAACCATTTGAAATCATGTGCAATGCCTCTGATTTTGCTATCAGTGCTATTCTTGGACAGCGCATTGACAATAGGCAGCATGTGATTTGCTACTCGAGTAGGACCCTGAATGACGCCCCACAGAATTATACAACGACCGAGAAGGAATTCTTGATCATTGTCTTTGCGTTGGAAAAGTTCAGCCCTAATTGTAAGGATCAAAGACGGTGACTTTCACGTATCACTCAGCATTGAAATACCTCATGACCAAGAAGGAAGCAAAAGCCTGATTAATTCGATGGATCCTTCTGCTTCAATTTTTGACTTGAAAATTTGGGATAAACGAGGTATAGAAAATGTGGTTGCTGATCATCTGTCATGAATTCCAAACGCATCTCTCATACAAGCTCCGATCAACGAGGCCCAGGCGAGCACATCCTGGCTATTTTCAAGAACCATTGTATGCGGACATAGTCAATTACCTCGCTACTGGACAATTACCCACTGACTGGACAAAGCAAGACCAGTGTCGTTTCTTTGCCCAAGTACGGTACTTCTTCTAGAAAGAGCAGTATCTTTTTAAGTATTGTCTCGACCAGATTATTCGACGATGCATATCAGAGGAAGAACAAAGGAGTGTGCTTAGCTTTGCCATGAACTTGGATGCGGCAGACTTTTTTGTCCCCGCAAAACTGTAGAGAAAGTTTTACAAAGTGGGTTTTACTGGCCCACTTTGTTCAAAGACTCATTCCACTTTTGCAAATCATGTGTAAATTGTCAGAAAATTGGGAAATTTTCGAGAAGAGACATGATGCCCTTGAACCAGATTCTTGAAGTCGAAATTTTTTATGTTTGGGGTATCGACTTCATGGGACTATTCCCAAATTCTTTCGGCAACCAGTTCATCTTGGTTACTGTGAATTACGTCTCTAAATAGGTAGAAGCTATGCCAACTAAGACCAACCACAACAAAGTGGTTATCAAATTTCTCAAGGAAAATATCTTCTCCCATTTCGGCACCCCCAGAGCGATAATTAGTGATAATGGGTCACATTTCTGCAATAGAGTTATTGAAGCTCTGATGCGGAAATATTCCATCACTCACAAGTTATCCACTCCGTATCTTCCCAAAATAATTGGTCAGGTCGAAGTGACCAATCGACAAATCAAGCTCATTTTGGAAAAGACTGTTGGATAAAACTGAAAGGAATGGTCGATCAAGTTAAACGATACATTGTGGGCTTACCGCACTGCTTTTAAGACAGTCATGGGGATGTCTCCTTACAGAATCATTTTTGAAAAAGCCTGTCCTCTTCTAGTCGAGTTAGAATACTGAGCCCTATGGGCTTTAAGCAACTCAATTTTGATCTGACCAAAGCTGGTGAACTAAGGAGACTGCGGATCTTAGGGTTGGAGGAGATACGGAATGAGGCTTACGCGAACGCACGAATTACAAAAAGCAGAAGTAAAATTTTTCATGACCAGATCAACCGAAAAACTTTTCCCCAGGAGACAAGGTTCTGCTATATAACTCGAGGCTTCACATTTTCAAGGGAAAGCTGAAAACTCGTTGGTCTGGACCATTCATTGTGCGCACCGTCTTCCTACACGGTGTTGTGGTTATTATTGATCCTAAGAGCAACACAGAATTCAAAGTGAATGGGCAAAGACTGAAGCCCTTTTTGACCACTGAGCCAGTATCCCAGGCTGGACTTGTGATGAGTCTTTTCTCTCCATCATACACCTGACCATCGCCATCCACACACCACCAAAAAGACAAAAGTGTAATTAAAAAATTTTTATTTATACTTATTGTTTATATGCTCACCCCTTATATATTTATACATAACCTTTTTGGAAATTTCTTCTTCTCCTCTCCCTTAGCCTATTCGCACTTGGCCGGCCCGAGTCGACAGCGACGGTGATATCTTTTCTTCCCCCTATTATTGCATTTGCATTTACATGACTAAGCATTGAGGACAATGCATTAGATAGGTGTGGGGAGAGTGCTAACATTTTTTCTTTTCTTTGTTTTTTTAATAAAAAAAAACCTCCTTAACGAAAAAATTTTTTTTATACTCTTTATAAAAATGCCAAAAGGTTGAAAGAATTAAGGAATCTTTATTTTAGCCTAAATAAAAATGAAACACTGGTTTTACTAAGAGTTAGGAGGAATAAGGAAAATAACTCATATCTTTTATTTATCCTTAGTAGAATATGCATAAACCATACATACATGCTTGGGATTTAGAGAGATAACTCTGAAAAAAATGCTGGATAATTCTACCTCAAGAAGCATGATTACTCACGTCAAAAAAGTAAATATATGTAATATATAAGTAAATCTTGATATCGTGGCCTACTCTACTTGCATATTTGACCTGAGGGGTATTTTTTCACCTGGTGCCATAAAGCTACCTGGTTTTGGAGTCATCGGTTTGATATGTGTTACATGAGTAAAGTAGAAAGCCTAACGAAAAAAAGAATAAACATATAGATAAACATTAATAAAATTAAAATTACATTCAAAGTTGAGTTAAAAAATCCCAAGCACATCACATTTATACATTATGCATATCTATCTAAAAGTAAAATAAATAGAATGAGTTAGAAGTAAAAGATCCTTTCTAAATTTAAAGAAAAGCCATAATTTCTTCTTTTAGGAAGGCTAAAGTATAGGAAGACTTATGAAGGTTAAACCTAATTCTTATATCATTCGGTTATTTTTACTTAGATGATTGAAAAAAAATTTCTTAAAAGAGGTTTGCTGACAACTAATATTTTTCTTCATTTATTGGATTTTGTGGGTGTAATCCGCTGAAAACTCTCAGGAGACAACACTCCTCTTCTAAGGAAAATCTAGAGATTTAAAGGCTTGTTGCACATGCTCAGTGCAATCGCGTCACCTGCGAAAGTGGTATAATAATTCTCTTGTTTTTGTTTTGCTCGAGACGAGCAAAAAGATAAGTGTGGGGTTGTGATTAGTCTCTAATATTGCAAAATTTATACCACATCTACACAATTATCTTATATAAAATGCTTCTAATAATGGTTTGCTTGTGTGATTCTAGGTCCATGGTATGCAATAGAGAAGAAGACCCTAAATCACCATTTAATGGGTGATTAAAGGCCTACAAAGTGGCCATTGACTCTAGGAGGAGATTTTGTCAGACCTGGGGACTCAAATCAGAAATCCGGAGATGATTGGTCACATATATTGTATATGTACTGTCACATTACCATCTTTATTATCTAATAAATCCTATTAAGAAAGTCTTATGCTTCTTTATTAAGTGCAGGCCAATTACTTAAGGAAAGGGAAGAAAAATAACCCCAAAAGCCCATCAAATTCTGATGTAATTAAGAATTAAATCAAAATTAGAAGATCAAGGCATATTATGGTAGATTAGAGAGGTTAGAAACTGGTTAATTTGGTTTTATAAGAATCCAAATCGGTTAGCTTGAGAATCACCAAAGATCAGAATAGAATCAGAGCTAAACAGTGAATCCAGCCAGACAAAAAGGAGCCAAATCTCACGCAAGCCAGATCTCCACCAGGATGTGGCCATTTGGCCACATCTTGGCTGCGGATCTACAGCCAAAGACGTGGATCTGCAGCTTGTTGGTGGAGATAAAGGGAGCATTTGCTCCCCTTATCTCCTCACTCCTTTCCTTCTGGGTTTTTGCTTATAAAAGGTAGAGTTTTGTACTAAAAAAAGGAGCGAAGACTAGGATTAAATTTCTTGTTCGTTTTTAAGGTTTAGGATCTTTGTTAGATAGTATAGAAGTTGTATCTCTATTTTATAATTTGTAGTTCAGTTCAAATACCAGTGAGAGAGAGGAATAGAGTGATTATAATCTGAAAATTGAAGTGACATCAATAAAAGGATCAAGCTTTCTTCTTCCACTCCAATTCACGGGTATGTCTTGCTTTATTTACATGTATTTTTTTTCATCTTTCATGAGTAGCTAAATTCATTTTCTGGGCTCACTATTGTTCCTCTCTTCGATCTCTCTTCTTTTTGAATGATTTTGATGTAAAGACTCAATGGAATCATATGCATGCCTAAACTAAGCCTTTCTTCTTTGAAAGTGTTCGTGAAGGCACATGAGGATGCCAAACTTCTACTTCTTTTAAAACATCTCTTGAACTTGTTTTTATTTCATACTTGAAATACTTGATGATTTACATTCAATTCAAGATGGTTTCTTAAAGAAAAAAGTTAACTTTTTCAAACTATCTTATTTGCTTTGCTTAAAACTTTCTAAGCTCAAGCTTAAGGTTTTGCCTATGTTCAAGTGAGGCACAAAAAATTTCAAGAGAAGAACACATCATTGAGTAGTGAGATAGTGAGCCCAGATCTTCTTCTTATATTAAAAACAACAAATCACTCTTCAAGCTTTTAAAAAAAATCACCTTTTTCAAATCCTTCTCTAAGTTTGCAATTTTTCTTTTAATCATTTCCCTTCTCTCCATTCTTTTTCTCAATTTATACAAAACAAAAAAGAAAGACACCGACTTCATTCTTTGTTACTAAACAAAAACACCGAAAAGCTTCTATCGCATTTCTCCTCGTGGACATGACCCGTTAGCCCAAAGCTACACAATAATTCTTATCACTTTTAATTCACGATCAGGAGACTACACCTAACAGGGGATAGAAGTGACCACACGCAGCAGGCGGCGTTGCGCCGCGTCCTGCGAGGGCCGCGAAAATGTGGCCCTGGTCGCGTTTTCGTGGCCATACGGGCGCGGCTGCGCCCATGCTTTGGGCCAGGGATTGTCCCCTGGCTTCCTTTCCCCTGGTGCCTATAAATATCCCTCTTGGGATTCAACAGAGGGGATATCCAGAGTTTGAAGAGTAGTTGGTATTTTGTTTCTAGGAATTGTAGTTGTTTGTTTCTTTCTTCTTCTAGTTTTAGTTTAGCCATTAGAGTGAAAGAGAGAGAGAGAGTGTGTAAAAGTTGTATTTGGAGGCGACAAGCTTATACAAGTAATTACTTCTCTTTCTTCTTTCCATTTACTTGATGTTTCATTTGTTTCTACCTCTTTGTTTTAGTGTGTTACTCTTTCTCTTTACTTCTTCTCTTTTGTTGTTTCTTTTACTACCATGTCTAACTAACTCTCTTATGGCATGGCTAACTAACTACTAACCCACTAATCTCTAACAACTTGATTGATAATCCAAATGAGTCAATAGTGTCAAACAAGCCTTGTGCAAATGAGAGATATGATATCTTAAGACGAGGGTTCTAACTCTAACTTACCTACAAGTATTAGCTCTCTTAAATTTCATGCTTAACGGGTTTTGATGATCAATAAACTTTGCTTGTCTTTGTAAGTAGATATTTTTCTTTTAACTTTGTCGATACCCTTAGTGCACTTGTTTCTTTCCTTATTCTCGCCTTCTATTGGATCTTGATAAGGGAATGTCCAAGTTTTTCCGTATGAAGTTAAGTTAAAGGAAGGACTTTCATTCGAACCCAACGTGAATAGTTCCTATGCATAAAGGTTATGCTTGCCTATGATCCATCGTGAGGCTACATCTTCAAGAGGTTAGGGATTAGTGGGAGTACTAAGTAGAAAGTTAGCCATGCATTTTTACCATCTAAGAAAATCACTTTTACAAACCACCAAACCATTCTAAACAATTCTTGAAACCAACTTTTTCATTTTTAAATTCTTTATTTGAAACAAAGAACTTTTTCTTTTTTGAACAAAGAAGCCGCATCAAGCTTTCATCACACTTCCTCCTTGTGCACACGACCCCTGTAGCCACTTTGCTAGTACGGAAGAATTGCAAAAGCAGTAACATCGACCCACATTCCTTTACTTAATTTTTTGTATGCTTTTTGTTGATCAAGGAGGTCGAGGATTGTCGGAGTGCCCGGGGACGGGATACTGCGGTGGATCACGACGGAGTGCGCGATGGTTAGCTAAGGGGATGATCTCATTGGGGTATACTCTTGGTGCTCACGGCCATGTAGAGAGGGGGTGTGGTTGGGTTGTGTTGAGGGGCTGCCATGGGCGGAGAAGGCATGGGCTGGATGAGGAGCTGATGGGATCCGGTTGCTTGGTCACGGCAGGGAGGGGTTAGTGGCACATGGCGTGGGGGATCCCAGGCTGGCCATAGGCGCAGTGGAAGTGAGGCGCCAAGGGGGAGGTAAGGGGCTTGGGCCTGGGGCTGGATCTGTGCTGCCGTGGGGATGATGGTGGTGGGTCTCGGCCAAGTGGATGGTACATGACCTGGGCCTGCTTGTGCAGCCAAGCCAAGGCAGCGGAAGAGGTTACCGGGTGTGCAGTTGAGCGTAGCCAAGAGGGGCCCAGGTGGTGGTGGTGATCAGGGCCTATGGGCTTGGTGGTGAAGCGGTAGGCTGTTGGCTGAAAGGGGGGAAAGTTCGATGGTGGCGGCCTGGGGGTTTGGGATATGGAAGGAGGGGTCTGTGGAGATGAAGAAAAATTAGGTTTTGGATTAAGAGTAGGGTTCAGGTTAGGAGGGGATTAAATAGAAAAAGATATAATGGGTATGTGCATTAGATTATGGCTTATTGAGTTAATGGGTTTGAGGGTTTAGATAATGGGTAAGAACATGGATAATGGATATGGACTATTGGGTATAGATCATGGGATAAAGGGTAAAACATAACACCATATTAAAAGAAAACGAAGACAATAGTGGCAATTTACAATAACAACAATTATAATTAGTAATAATAATGACAATGATAATAATAATAGCAATAGTAATTAGCAATAATAATTAACACTATCGCTCCTATTATTAATAATTAATAATACTAATAATTGTAATAATAATAGTTAACAAAACAATAAAATAATTTTAACAATAATAATAATATGAACACTAATAATAATAGTCAATACTAATAATAATAGCAATACATAATAAAGATAGTAATAAGTAATTAATAACATTATTAAATAATAATAGCAAAAACACATAAAGGAACTTATCATATAATATCTAGAATTAATTTGAATATTAATCTCACTAATAATTAGAAAAAGAAGAAATCATAAATTAAGTTAATTAAAACTATTAAAATAATAAGTATGGTAAAATAATTATTCGAAAAAATAAAATACAGTATTACAAATTAGGGATATTACACAGTGGCGCCTCGGGCTCGAGTAGAGAGAGGTGTATGGGAGAGAAACAGAGAAATCTAGAGAGATTGTTGGTTGTTGGGTTCTTTGGCACGGGGAGAAGAAAGAAAGGGAGAAGATGTGTCCTTTTGTGTGATGAGGGGGACGGGAGAGAGAGAGAGAGAAGAAGGAGCTATTGTTGGCGACTGAAAAGAGAAAGTGAGGAAAGAAGAAATAAATGAGGGTTAGGGCTTTTGATTAAGAGAGGTATTAGGGTTTTAAACCTAAACAATTAGAGATAAGTCAAACATCTCACAATAAAATTTTGTTTTAAAAAATTATCCATCCCAATCAACTAGTACAAGATTCTATTTAAAAAGTTCAGTAAAAACTAGCATTCAAATGCAACCGATGTTGTACTAAAATAAAGGGAAAATACAAATACTAATAAAACCTAAACTAAAAGAAAAATACATGAAATTTCTTAAATTCCTTGAATCACTCTTGAGTTGTGTGACTTCGTCTTCTTCGGTTCATACACCATGACTAGATGCCTGTATCAGTCTATCTCTATATTATGCGAAATTGTCATCAACTTCATCTCCTTTCCTTTCCTTTCTTTTTTTATTTCCCTCTCACAACCAAATGGCAAAAATGATTTTCCTCCCCTATTTTCTTTTCCTTTCCCTCATTTTCTTTCAAACCAAACACAATCTAAGTTCCTAAGAGTTAACTCGTAGGTTCCTTATAAGACAAACTAATAGAAGGGAAGACAAAAATGCATAATTAATTTTTCAAGATGAAGATGAAAATAGAGAGAGTGTATTTTGATAAGAGTAGGAAAAAAACTGTTGGCCCAAGGTTACAATCAACCCATGTTTAGTGTTTTTTTTGATGATTACAAAACATATTAGTTATTTGTACTAATATCAACTGTTGTTTAAGTGTGTTTCAGGTTCATATCTTAAAGAGTTGATTACTTCCCTAAAGGAAGGTGTATTGGATTCAAGACAAGTCAATTGGGCTCAAAAGTGCAATATTGAAGATCAAGTGAAGATTGCCCATGTTGAAGTCTTGAAGACCTAGAAGTTTGTAAGTGTAGTTTTGTTAAAGATAGAATATGTGAAATTTGGCTCTAGGATTTGCACACACACTTGTTTTGAATGTTTCTATGTTTTTGAAAATGTTTATTTCTAAGTTTATGCCTTGGTTTATACATACATGTACTCAAAGCTTTATATCTTCAAAAACGTGTTTAAAACATGTATATAAACAAAGTTCAGCATAACACTTAGTTCCAGAGTTTTTTAAAAGATTTTTTACAAATTTTTCTAACTCAAAAATCTGCCCAGAAAGACTATTTCAGGCAGACCGGTCGACCGGCAGTCGACCGGCTGCTGTGTCCAGACATGCACAGGCTGTGCATGTCTGTCGGTCGACCGAACCTACATACCGGTCGACCGAAAAGAGATGTTTGCTCTCTGTATCTTTTCGGTCGACTGGGTCGGTCGACCGATAGAAGGAACCTGTGTTTCCTTTCTTGGATCGGTCGACTGGCAGTCGACCGAAGTCCTAACGGCTCTTTTGCCAGCAGGGACCCGGTTGACCGGCAGTCGACCGGTAGGCCTGCAACAAGCCATAACGGCTCTTTCCTCTTTGGGTATTTCTGAAAAACTGTTTTTGGTTTTCTCTTTAACAGAGTTTTTAGGAGTGGTTGGGACTCTTTTTCTGATCAAATTAGCTGGAAAAATCAGAGTTTTTAACCTATTCTCTCCCTATAAATAGTGGGGAATAGGCCTTAGTTATTTACTAAGAAAAATACAAGTTTTCATTGTTTTCAAGTGAAAGAGAAAAATAGTTTAAAGCTTTCATTTCCATTCTTTCAAATTGGTTTTTCAGTTGTTGTTTGATCTCTAATATCACTCTACAACTGAAGCTTTTCTCACCACACTTCATAGAGCCAAAAATTTCATATTCTTTCTATAGGTGAAGTTGTAAAAGAGTGAGAGTGTTTGTAAAAGAGTGTTGTAAATCACTATTTGTAATCCTTGTTCTTGTGGAGACAAGCTCCTCGGTGGAGTTTCTTTGTAAGGTGAAGCTACGGGCTTGAGGTCTTTGGAGGCCTAACTTGTACGGGATCCTAAGGGGATAGTGGAAACCCTTCACGGAGGTGAAGGCGGGGACTAGAGCAACGGGCTCGAACCTCGAAACAAATCATCCTTGTTTGCGATTGCCTTTGCGTTCTTCTTGCTTTCAATTTCTCTTGTTTTATATTGCCTTGAATTATTTGCTTAAGTAACTAACCCTCTACTTGTGGAATCTTGTGTTGCTATACTTGTAGTGTTACATTGTGAGCCTTTCATTTTCATCATCATACTTGGCATTGATCAATCACACCTCAATACAACACGGTTGCATTGCGCACCTCTAACCCATTTAAGGGGAATTGGGAGGAAGGAGTTCAGAACCTCGCAAGGGGTATTCGGCTCTTAGTCGTCTTTTTGAGAGATTGTTGCATCACTCATTTCATAAGTTTAAAAAGATCATTAGATTAGCAATTACACCTATTCACCCCCCCTCTAGGTGTATTTCAAAAACTTCCCACCTGTCTTCTTCAGACAGAAAAATACTAAACCTGAAATGATAATTCCAAACGTTGAACCATAAAGCAGAAGTGGAAAATGATAAGATGCATATGACCATACAAGGGATTTCTATTGAACATGTCATATTTCCCCGAAGTCCAAAGTCACACAGCCACTCAGAGTCAGCTCAACTCCAGACCAAATATCCTGCCACGTGATTGATGAGAATCTCTTTAAATCACGAGATCTGTTATACGACTCTATTTTCTTCCTTATCCAAGGCCACCTTACAGCTAAGCAGAGTAGTTATAGATAACAACTGATAAACCTTCAGTACACCAATCCTACTAACCTGGATTCGATCCCAGTAGTTATGAAGATCACAGACTCAAACTAGATAGTTGAAATTTTGCATCTATCCACATTCACTCTACCGCCTCTGTTAGGTATAAATATATCTTCTTCTCTAATTAGATGGTGATCGTTTTCCTAATTCTCAGAGCACATATCACACCACACTGGCAGTTTTTCTCTGCTAGTCTACCACCACAAGTACACCGATAGTTTTCCTTTACCTAGTCTTATATCCCTAACACCTATTGATTCTCACACCTGAGGTTCTTATGCCAGTATCACACTAGTTTTTTCTAACCTAAGAGATGTCTTCTCTTTCTTTGTGCTCTGATAGGTTCGATCGGGAGTGTCCAATTGCTTGTGGTGGAATTTCATCCACCACAGCTCCATACAGTGTGACATCTAAAAAGTGTTAGATATTTTGGGCAAAATTGGTTTTCCAAAACATAAAATAGTTTTCAAACTAGATGTGTTTCATTTACATATATTAGTAATATTTAATTTTTATCATACTAAAATGGTTTTAGCTAATAATTCTCCCCATAAGTATAAACAAGTTGGACATGAGTTAGGTATGGTTAATAAACAAAAGCCTTTGGACTTCTTACAATGAATCTGGAAATAAGACTCTTGAAATCCTTCATTATGAGCTGGTAACCCTTTGGACTTCCTTTATTTAGTGATTGATAACCTTTGGGCTTTTCTCATTAAGGGTTTCATGATCATTGGCATACATTCATTGAATCTAGACATAACCCTTGGGTTTCTCTCATTATAAGTTGTGGACTCTTGAATTAGATTCATTGAATCTAGACAAGACCCTTGAGCTATCTTTATTAAGGGCTGGTGACCCTTGAGTTACTAGTGGAGTCTTATAAATAGAATCTCTTATAGTTCATTTGAGACATGACAAAAAATAAGAAGAAGATCACCTAATTAACAAGAGTGCATTCAGTTGTAGGTAGAGCCATGCCCTGCATTAGACCGAGGAGGTCACTTGCCTATTCAGATCAAGGAGATCACTGAAGAATCTGGTTGGTGCACACCAGAGTTCATCATTTGTTGTTCCTGGGGGCAATTTGGCTCTAGGATCTTTGCACCGGAGTAAGCCAAATGTTGCTTCAAGCACAGTGTTCAAGGACGCACAACAGCTCTACTACTCAGGAACACTCCAACCCCCGAGTCCCCTTCTCGGAGTCACTCTGCAATTTCAGAACACTCTGATCTTGTGTTACAATTTATAAAGAATAAAAGAAAATCCACTTCTCTCTAGTCTGTATCTCCCATATTATTTAACAATTTTGAAGCAATATTTGGCCTAGCTATGGACCCTAGTAAGACTATTGGAGTGGATTACTTAAAGCTGGAGAATTTTGATGGATAAAACTTTAATACTTGACATCTAAAGTAATCTTTAGGATACAACCCCTAAAAATTTACTATGTCATTTCAAAAGAGAAACCCAACTTTAAAGAGGATTCAGAGACTGAAGCATCATGGTAACGAGATGATCACTTCTGCAAGAGCTATCTTCTTAACTTCCTTGCAGATCATTTTGCAAATGCTTACTCCAATAAGCGCTCTGCAAGAGATATCTGAATGCTCTAGAAGGCCAGTACAAAAAGACGAAAAGTTATCCAAATCTCATCTCATAGACAAATTTTTAGATTTCAAGTTTGATGATGATATTAATGTCCTGCCTCAGGTTAAGGAGCTTGAAAATCTTATAATGAAGCTAAAAGATGAGAAGATCACCCTCTGCAACACCTTCATTATCAGTGCCATCGTCAACAAGCTTCCTCCTTCCTGGATGTCATACTCCACATTGTAGAAGGAAGAAGCAGGTGTTGTTGTCTGACCTTAAGAGGTTCATTCGGATTGAGGACGAGATCAGGACTCGAGTAAAAAAATGAACTACTTGCCAACCAGAAGGCGTCCGCTAACATGGTGACTTCCAAGGCTAATAAAGATTTTTCCAAGAAGTTCAAGAAGAAAAATCAGAATCTGAAGAACATGAATATGCAGAAGAAAGAGTTCAAGAAGATTGACAGGTGTTTCAACTGTGGCAAGCAAGGCCACATTGCTAAGGCCTCTAAAGCACCAAAGAAGGAAGAAAAGGAGGAGGCCAACCATGTCAATTAGGACGACAACTTTGTTTCTATGCTTTTCTGGGTGATTGCTCCCTCCAACAACTCTGATTTGTGGCTAGATACAAGTGCTACATACCATATCTGCTCCAACAAAGATCTATTCTCCACCTATGTTGTTGTAAAGGAGAACGTATCAATAGCTGATCGTTCCACTGTTATTGTGCTTGGAACCGGGTCCGTAGAGTTGACCCTTACTTCAGAGAAGACTCCCACATTGAAGACTGTGAAACATGACCCATCAATTTCCAAGAATCTAGTCTCAGGGACTATTGTATGATGCAAGAATGAGGCTAGATTTTCAAGATGGAAAGCTTTGTTATCTTATAGGAAGATGTACTTTGGGAATGCTTACCACACTGATAGCATGTACAAGATAAGTTCTATTGTACCCACTTCAGTTATCAATGAATTCTCTACTTCTGAGTACTTTACTCTATGGTACAACAGATAAGGTCATGTAAACTACAAAAAAATGTCAAATATGAAAAAGTTAGGCTTATTTTAAAACTATGGATGTAATAAGCTTGGAAAATGTGAAGTCTGCATATAAGCTAAGATCACTAGGACACCCTTTCCAGCTATTACAAGGAGTACAAATCTGCTAGACCTAATTCATTCGGACACCTGCGACTTCAAGACCTTCATGACTAGAGGTGGCTGAAATACTTCATCACCTTCATCGATGATCATTCTCGCCTCTGTCATGTGTACTTGTTGAAGTCAAAAGATGAAGCCTTTAGCAAGTTCATCGAGTTTCAGACTCGAGTGGAGAAGCAACTAGGGCATCCAATAAAGAAGCCTAGAAGCGATAGAGGTGCGAGTATACCGGTCAAAGGAAGCTGAAGCATATCTCAAGAAGCATAGCATCATTGCATAGACGATTGCTCCTTACTCCCTACAATTCAATGGAATTGCAAAAAGGAAGAATCTCACACTCACTGAGATAGTGAACTCGATGTTGATTACATCCGATTTATCTACCTACTATTGGGGAGAGGCATTGCTGATGGCTAACTAGATCCTGAATCGGGTACCTTACTCCAAATCTGATATTACTTCACATCAGCAATGATTGAGATATCATGCATCCCTGAACAACCTCAAAGTGTGGGGGTATCTTGCCTACGTTTGGATACCAAATATCAGAGGCCAAAGCTTGGTCCTAAGGCCAACAGGTGTGTGTTTTTTGATTTTGCTAAAGATAGTGATGCTTGATGATTTCTGGATCTTGGCACCAACTCCATTATTGAAGCTCGAGACGCGGAGTTCTTTGAGGATAAGTTCATCAAGGAAAAAGGCTTATCACTCAAAGATGTACCTAAAAATGTTGAAAAGTCTATTGCACCAGATGAGTCAAGCTTTCTAAAAGCAGAAGGTATTGATGCTGAAGAAGAAACTTCAGAAGCTATAAAGCCACCTTCTAAACGCATCAGAAAGCAGGACTTTGGAGATGACTTTAACACCTACAACATAGAAGGAGATCCACTAACTTTCAAAGAAGCAATGCAGTCCAAAGATGCTATTCTATGGAAGGAAGTCATAAATGATGAAATGAACTCTTTGATCTAAAATCACATCTAAGAATTGGTGGGTGTACCAGATGGTGCAAAGCTTATCAGTTGCAAGTGGATCTTCAAAAGAAAGCTGCGACCTGATGGTACCATAGAAAAGTACAGGACAAGATTGGTAGCAAAAGGCTTCACTCAGAAAGAAGATATTGACTTCTTCGATATTTATGACACCAGTTAGCAGATTACTATCATCAGAGTGTTGATTATATGGGCGGCCATCAAGAAGTTCATCATCTATAGATGGACACGAAGATAACTTTTCTAAATGGAGATCTCACTGAAGAAATTTACATAGAAAGACCAGAAGGACTTGATGCTCCTATAGACAAGGTATACAAGCTAACGAAGTCTTTATATGGCCTTAAGCAGGCTCCAAAACTTTAGCATGAAAAATTTGACAGGATTGTTTATAGTAATGGGTATCGAGTTACTGAATCTGACAAACGCCTATACATCATGGTTACTGAAGGAAAGGTAGTAGTGATCTGCCTTTATGTAGATGACATGCTCATCATCGGACCGACTTAAAGATAGCGAAATCTACTAAGAAATTTCTGTCAGCCTAGTTTAACATGAAGGATCTTGGGACTGCGGACATGATCCTTAGAATCAAATTCCTGTGCACAAAAGATTGAATTAGATAATCTCAATCCCATTACATAAAGAACATGCTGAAAAAGTATGGCTACTTCGACCTGTCAGAGTTGTCTCTGTCATATGATTACAACAAGAAGCTTCGACCTAACACTGAAAGACCAATGAGACAGCTAGAGTACTCAAAAATTATTGGTAGTCTTATGTATGCAATGTGCTACACAAGGCCAGATATAGCATTCTCTGTTGGAATGTTTAGCAGATTTACAAGTAACCTTGAAAAGCCTCACTGGGATATTGTTCAGAGATTAATGAGGTACTTGAAGAGAACTTTAAATTTAGGCCTGCTCTACAGTATATATCCAGTTGTGATCGAAGGCTTCTCAGATGTAAGCTGGTGCTCTGAACTAGATGAGTGCAGATCCACTGGAGGCTTTGTCTTCACCATGAGTAGAGTTGCTATTTCATGGAAGTCTAAGAAACAAGATCTGATTGCACAATCATTGATGGAGTCTGAGTTCTTTGCATTAATTGTTGCAGGAGATGAGGCTGAGTAGCTCTGTTGCTTTCCTTGAGACCTTCCGTTAAAATAATTGCAAGGTACAATTACTACTTATTGTGATAATCAAGCAACGAGTGATGTGGCAGCAAACTCGTTATTCAACGAAAAAAAATGAACCATTCGTTTGAAGCATGGTTATATGAATGAGCTTATCTGTCACTGAATCATCTTAGTGATTGACGTTCGATCTTCAGAGAATGTTGCGGATTCTCTAACTAAAGGCTTGAAAAAAAAATTAGTTGAAAGGATTTCTGCTGGAATGGGTCTCAAGTCATTATAAGTTTTATATACATTTACCATTTAATCAAATTATTAGTTCAAAGTTTATGCTACTAATATTAAGATATTTGGTTCAAAAATTAAGTAAGACTTGCATGCATATTTTCTATCATGTGAAAGGATGGCTTCTAAGCCTTAATGAGTCCAAAGCATTCCGGATGCAGGGTGTTGGGTAGGAAACACACCTAAAGGACTCACCTACGCTTGGGAAGAGATTTGACCATCTCCTATAAGAACTTATAAAAGGTAGCTAGCGCTCTCACAGAAAACAGGACATGCACAGGACCATGAATGTTCAAGAACTCACGCAAGCTTGTGGTTCAACATGATGACTACCACAGTTAAGTTTTAATCTTGTGTGATCGCTGGATTGTAAGAAAAAGTGTTTGTTCAAGACTAAGTTCACCATGTACCTATCATCTATTCTGTTGGTCTAAAGAGGATTCAACTCCTAGTGGCATTTATCTTACACATAATGATTATAAATTTCTTGATGGTTTGTAAACTTATGGGAGATTATTAGATATTTTGTGCAAAATTGGTTTTCCAAAACATAAAATAGTTTTCAAACTATATGTATTTCATTTATGAATATTAGTAGCATTTAATTTTTACCATACTAAAATGATTTTTGCTAATAATTCTCCCTATAAGTACAAACTAGTTGGACATGAGTTAGGCATGGTTAATGAATCAAAACTTTTGGACTTCTTACAATGAATCTGGACACAAGACTCTTGAAATCCCTTATTATAAGTTGGTAAACCTTTGGGCTTTCCTCATTTAGTGATTGATAACCCTTGAGTTTTTCTTATTAAAAGGGCTAATGACACTTGAGATACATTCATTGAATTTAAACATAACTCTTTGGGTTTCTCTCATTATGAGTTGATGATTCTTGAGCTAAATTCATTGAATCTAGACAAGACCCTTGAGCTACCTTCATTAACAGATGGTGACCCTTGAGTTACTAGTGAAGTCCTATAAATAGGCTCCATTATAGTTCATTTGAGACATGAAAAAAACAAGAAGAAGATCACCGAATTAACAAGAGTGTGTTCAGTTGTAAGTAAAGCCCTGTCCTTTTTTAAGACTGAGGAGGTTGCATGCCTGTTCAGATCAAGGAGATCACTGAAGAATCTTGCTGGTGCATACTAGAGTTTTTCAGCTGCTGTTCCTGGGGGCAATTTGACTTTGGGATCCTTACACCGGAGTAAGCCAAATATTTGTTCAAGTACAGTATTCAAGAACATGTGCGCAGATCAACAAACACTTTGAGGAACTCTTAAGCCACAGATGCAATAGAGAAGAGGTACCAACAGCAAGAATAATAAAACAATGAGAGAAAACCAAACACAAGATTTAACAAGTTTTGGCCAATTTTTCCTACGTCCTTGGGGTAAGGAAGAGAGATTTCTTTATTGATTCGATAATCAATACAATTGCAAGCATTACATACGAAGAGGACTTTGCCTCTCTAATATACCCAAGGAAACCCTAAGAGAATCAGATTCCTTATTGGGCTCATTTCCAATTCAGAAAACTTTCCAAATTCAATCCAGATCAGTCCAGATTCGTCTGTCGGTCGACCGTCGGTCGACCGACCAAGTTTCGGTCGACCATGCCTAACCGAGAGTTAGGCAATGTCAGTCGGTCGACCGGGCGGTCGACCGTTCTCCTTCTGCAGTCGACTGGGCGGTCGACCGCAACAGCCTGTGCACGTTGGTGCACACCGGTCGACCGGTCCGGTCGACCGGTAGCTCTGCTGCTGCTGATTCTTCGCATTTGCTTCCATATCGTCGTCGACTTTCTCTCTCTTCCTACAATTCTCCACCTCGGTGAAGATTTCTCAAATCTGAGCTGAACTGTAACATAGGATCTGTCAACTCGAAAGTGGCTGCACCAGTGTGGTTGCCTACGTACCCTGCCCAAGGGATCAAGCCATCCGTAGTTCATCCAAAAAGGAGCTTCAGGAAGCTCAGTCAACATGAAGGATATGGAGCAATGCTTTATAATATGTAAACTTTACTCCTAACACCACCTTGGTAAGCATGTCAGTGGGATTCGCCGTTGTGTGAATCTTCAGTAACTCAATATCACCATCATCTAGAATCTCCCGAACAAAATGGAACCGGACATCGATGTGCTTCGTCCGTGCATGATACACCTGGTTCTTGGCTAAATAAATAGCACTCATACTATCACAATTGATTTTTAGTAGATCCTGATCAATCCCCAAGTCATCAAGCAATCCTTGAAGCCAAATTGCCTCCTTCGTAACCTCTATCATGCCATATACTCGGCCTCTGTAGTAGACAATGTAACGGTAGACTGTAGAATAGAGCGCTAACTAATCGGTGCTTGAGATAATGTAAATACATACCCCGTTGTGGATCGGCATTTGTCAAGGTCACCAGCATAATCGGAATCAACTTATCTGATACAGTCCTGCTTCCCTGTGGAATCCTTCTCGAATATCAAACTAACATCTATGGTACCTTTAATGTACCGTAGAATCCACTTCACTATCTCTCAATGACCTTGTCCTGGATCATGCATATATCTACTAACCATGGAGACAGCTGTGACAAATCTGGTCATGTACACCGATAGCATACATCAGACTACCAACTGCGCTAGCATATGGGACGCGAGTCATGTACTCACGTTCTTCAACTATCTTTGGAGACATAGTGGCAGATAACTTGAAATGAGGAGCCAGTGGTGTACTTATAGATTTCATATCCTTGCCGATGTTGAACCTCTGAAGTACCTTTTGCAAATACCCCTTCTGTGTCAAGCTCACCTTGCCACTCCTTCAGTCTCGTGTGATTTCTATGCCTAGCACCTTCTTTGCTTCACCAAGATTCTTCATCTCAAACTCAGAAGATAAGTCCTTTTTCAGTGTATCAATTGCAGATCTAGACTTTAAAGCAATATGCATATCATTACATATAACAGTAAATAGATATACTCTCCTGTAGATAGCTTGTTGTAATATACACATGGGTCATAATGGCTATGTGTGTACCTCTTTCCTCTGATAAAGCTGTCGAAACGCTTATACCATTGTCTAGGAGACTGTTTTAACCCATACAGCGATTTCTTCAGCTTGCATACCATGTCTTCTTTTCCTGCAGTCTTGAACCCTATCGGCTGAGACATATAGATCTCCTCATCCAGATCACCATGGAGAAAAGCGGTCTTTACATCGAGTTGATCAAGGTCCAACTCATATTGTGCTACTAGAGCCAATAAGATGCGAATTGACGAATGTTTTACAATAGGAGAAAATACCTCATTGTAGTCAATTCCTTCTCTTTATGTATAGCCTTTTGCTACCAATCTGGCCTTGTAGCGCACCATATCTTCTTTAAGAGATCCCTGCTTCTTTGCGTACACCCACTTACAACCAATCGCCTTCTTTCCTTTGGGCAACCTTGTGAGTTCCCAAGTGTCATTTTTGTATAGAGACTTCATCTCTTCTTCCATGGCATCTTTTCACATCTTCGACTCTAAACTGATTTCAGCTTCTCTGTAGGTAGCCGGGATAGCCTCTTCAACGACCGGAAGAGCATAAGCAACAACCATATCTGTAGTGAGCCAACCTGGTTTACGCGTGTTTCTCCTTGGTCTTCTAACTGCACTGGAATCAGGAACATCACCCATGATCTGTTCTTGGTCCTCTTCATCATCAGTATCTACCTTAGCTGCTTGATCATTACCTTGTGTCACCCTAAGCATGATCCTCACTGATGCTGAACTTTCTAGAGATAGTGGATTAGCATCATTCTCCACCTGCTGCAATACTTCTTTGGTCTTGATAATCTCCACCTGCTGAGAGATCTTAGGCTTTAACATTGAAGCCTCATCAAATGTGACATCTCTGCTGAAAATAAACTTCCTGTCCGTAGGATCCCAGATCTTGAGTCCTTTGATTCCCTTCTTGAAACCAACGAACAAGCCCTTCTTTGCTCTTGGGTCTAACTTATCTACTTTAACATGATAATAGGCTGGACAACCAAATACCCTTAGCAAATCATAATCAGAAGCAGTTTTTTCTGACCAAACCTCTAGAGGAGTTTTCCCTCCTATCGCAGAAGAAGGCAACCTGTTAACAAGATAGCAAGCGTATGCCAAAGCCTCAGCCTAGAAATTCTTTGCTAAACTGGCATTAGATAACATACAACGGACCTTCTCTAGCAAAGTCCTGTTCATCCTTTCTGCTACCCCGTTCTGTTGCGGTGTTTCCCTCACTGTGAAGTGCCTTTCTATGCCATCTTTCTATGCCCTCATCAAGACATAGCTTAAGGAAAGGATCTGACTTTTATTCCCCTCTATTATCTGAACGGAGGACCTTGATTTTCCTTCCCGTACTTCTCTCCAAACTCTTCTTCCACTTCACAAATAATTCTACGACTTCCCCTTTGTGCTTAATGGTATATACCCAACATCGCCTAGAATAATCATCAATGAAAGTCACAAAGTAGTGGTTACCTCCAATTGATGCAGTCTTGGTAGGTCCCCAAACATCTATGTGAACATAATCCAGAATCCTCTTGGTACAATGAGTAGCTGTGCCGAATTTCACCTTGGTCTTCTTTCCAATGACGCAATGTTCATAAAATTCTAGCTTGCAGGTTCCGACACCTTTCAATAATCCTTGTCTTGCAAGAACTTGCAAAGACTTTTCACCTGTATGTCCCAGCCTCATATGCCATAGCCTGGTTGAGTCTTTATCTGAATCAGTAGAAGTAGCCACTTGCCCTGTAACGGTACTACCGTTCAAGTAGTAAAGATTGTTCTGTCGAACGACCTTCAGTACCACCATCGAGCCTTTGGTCATATTAAGGACTCCATCCTTTATTGATACCACAAGACCTAATGTCTCCAAAGCTCCAACAGAGATAAGGTTTCTCTTTATTTGAGGTATATACCTCACTTTCTTCAGTTCTCGTATCATCCCATCAAACATCTTGATCTGGATTGTTCCTACACCTTCCATGGTACATGGATGATCGTCACCCATAACAACTGAACATCCCTCTAACTTCTCAAAACTAGAAAACCAATCCCTATTTGGGCACACATGGTATGTAGCACTAGTATCCAATATCCACTCATTTTCTCCTGAGTAGCCAATGATAGGAGTAGTGATAGAGAACGAGAATACCGATGAGTCCGAGTCTGATCCATCTGCCTGTGAGGTACTGACTTGAGTAGTGACAACTTTTGTAAGGTTTGTCTCAGTCTTTGACTCCTTCTTCTTCCCTTTGGCCTTTGGACAGTCAACTTTCCAGTGCCCTAATTCTTTGCAGAAGACACACTGGTTCTTCTTCAGATCTCTATAACCTGACCTGGACTTCGATCTCCCTCGATCACCTTTGCCCTTCCTGTATGAACCTCTGCCTCTTACTGCTAATGCCTCTGCTGATGTGCTTACCTGAGAAGACTGTCTTTCTTTTCTCCTTGTCTCATAATTAATCAGAGCAGACGACACTTCATGATAGTTAAGGGATTGTCTACCATTTATGAAGGTTAAAGTAAAAGTCTCATACTCCTCTGCAGGAAGAGAGTTCAAGAGAATTACTGCTTTATCTTCTTCATTAACCTCCACATTCACATTAACTAAATCCGTAAGAAGCTTTGTGTAGCGATTTAAATATTCATTGACGGAGCATCCTTTCTTCATCTGAAAACCATACAGCTTACTCTTAAGCTGTAGTCTGGATTCAATGCTTTTTGTCAGATACTTTCTCTCTAGGATCTCCCACAACTGCCTCGCAGATGTTTCGTGTAACACAAGATATTTGATGTCTCGTGTTAGACACGATCTGATTAAGCCACACGCTGATCGGTTCATCTTATCCCAATCTTCTTTAGTAGTTGTGTTTCACTTCTTCTCCAGTCGTAGAGTATCTTCGAGATTTTGATGTCGTCAGTGCATCCATCACCTTGCACCTCCATATACCAAAGTTGTTCGTGCCATTGAATTTCACCACATCAATACTCGAATGTGGATTCAAGGTTCTCACCGATGTACTTTCTTTAGCCATCTCCTTGACTAGATCCTCAATGTAATGTAGAAACAAACAGAGTTAGATAAAATAAATTTGATAAAGATCAGATCTTTACCTCCTCATGAAACCCTAGATGAGTTTCTGAATAAATCTACTTCTCGAATTGATTCCTTGAGCACTTCACGCGCTGTTTTGAGATCGACACACGATCCTACAAACAGTCCCAACGCTGACCCGAGATTGACACACGATCTCCACCAATCAGCTACAGATGCCCTTAGAATCACCAGATGATCTCACGACGAACCTGGGATGCTCTGATACCACTTGAAGGAGTTGGGGCACCATCCCAAAAGACTAGCCTTCTAGGTGGAGTTGCTCAAATTCTTATATACCCAAGACCATCCCCACGTCTAGCCGATGTGGGACTATTTGTTCGACCCAAATCCCAACAATCTCCCTTGAACAAAGAGTCTCCCTGCAAGCTCAACTATCTTCATACTGGAAGATCAAATGCTCCATCGAGATCCAACTCTTCACTGCGTAAGGTGGAGGCACATCTTATCTGAAGTACCAATTGCAGTCGGTCACTCCTCTATATCGCGTGACAGACCGCGTAACATGCGTGTGCCCATTGTAAAGGAGCACCACTGTCAAATTTCTCGAGAGCCCAACATTAGCTTCACATGGGCCTATTATGCCTTTTTGCGTCATTGGGGTGAGCAGGCCCATTGCGCCTTTGCGCGATCTACATCATCGAGCATCACCCACACATACGACTGATTGAAGCTTAAACCTGCACAAAATACGAAATTTCAGAACTTCAACATAGAGATGTGCAAGTGCTCAATTCTTATCGCTATAGCAAGTGGTTATGCGGGTCGTGATCCACAAGGAGGGTTAGCGATAGAAGCGTTCAAGGTTTTTCTATTGAAATCTTTATGAAGAAAAATGAAGATTCTTCTTTGTTTTAAGAAATGAAAGTGAAAAAGAGTAGAGTTAGGTTAAAGTTAAAAAGAAAGCGGTAGAATGGAAGGTGGAGAAAACCAGAATGATTATTTACAAGGAAATGGAAAAGGAGTGATGAAAGAAATTGTGTTGGTGATCTAGACTAAGAAATAAAAGAAAAGGAAGAAGATTAAAGAAGTACTTACCTAGTTTGGTTGATGACTTACCTAGAACCCTTGCATGTTCTACCTTGCTTCGGAGGCGTTCAACGCATAAGTCATAGGATCGAGCTCAGTCCCCGTTCGCATTATATCATCAAGCCGAGCAAGAATGAAGTGATACGGATCTTGAGGAGGATAACATCTTCATGAAGTATCGCTGGCACTCACAAAAACGTTGTTATACTTATGCTTCTGGATTCACTTGCATTCTCATCAAAACCAAAAGAGGTGAAGTAGAAAGAGGACAAGGAAAAGGAAAACAAAAGTAAAGAGACGAACATAAAAAAAATATTTAACTTTATTGCTTGCAGAAACAATGGAAGAAAGGAGGAGGGTACATCGGTGTCACTCTCAACATAAGCTTTTCTCTCTTACTTACATGACTCTTTATCTAACCCAAGCTTACATACAAATTAAAATTACATAAAAAGAAAAGAAAAACCTAAACTACAAAGAATGAAAACTGGACTAAATCCTATCTCTGCATGGTCGTCCCCTTTTTCTCAGCTGAAACCAGTATTTATAGGCAAAACCCATACGGGGAGAATCCTGGGAAGATTGGGGGAGCAAACGCTCCCCCAACAACTATCAAACAGCCGCGAAAACGCGGCCTTGGCCGCATTTCCGCGGCCAGGGTGTGGCCAGGTGGCCACACCCTGTTGGTGGGTCTCCCTTGTTTCGCTTTCTGGCTTTATCTGCAGTTGGATTTTCAGTTTGAGTCCGGGGTTGTGACGAAATGGCCTTTGATTTTTGCTTCAACCGATCGATTCTGGGAGAATTCTTCTCAACCGGTTTTCAACCTCACTGATTTTGCCCTGATTTACTGAGTTCGAATTAATTCTGATTTAATTCAGAATTTTGTGAGCTTTTGGGCTCATTTCTCTTTACTCTCCTTTAGGAATGGGCCTGCAAATAAATTAAACATTTAATTAGGACAATGCAGATTTTATTCTATAATAAGTACGCAAATATGATACTAAATATGCAACATTAGGACCAATCACACCCCCATACCTATCTTTTGCTCGTCCTCGAGCAAAACAACTATACTAAGGATTATTAGACCACTTTCGCAGGTCACGCGATTGCACTGAGCATGTGCAACAAGCCGTTAAACCTCTAGGTTTCCCCTAGAGGACGAGTTTTATCTCATGAGGGTTTTCAGCAGATTGCACCCACAAAATCCATAAAGAAAGAGAAATAAAGAGTTAGTATTTTCGAAAAGCATTTTGAAAGAGAAAAATATTTGAAATATAATTGTAAGATTTAAGCAATCTATAAGTTATAGGAAGACTGAATTTTTCATTCCTAAACTTGTCTCTATTCAAAAATTTGTTATCAATCAAAGTAAGGAGTCAAATTGTACTTCTCATCTAGTCTATTACTTTACCCTGAGTCATATGCACCTTGTGATTGTGAAAATTTTGACTAAGGGTTCATTAACTCTAACTCTTATGCCTTATATATATATATATATATATTAATTTTTTTTGTGTGGTATTAGTTCTATTAGGCTTTCTAATCTGCCCATGTAACGAGCCTTTAATCGATGTCTCTCAAATCAAACGGTCTTAGGGCACCAGGTGAGAAAACACCCCAAGGACTTAAGGACTCGAGCAAACAAGGCCACAAAACTAAGGATTTTATTATCTGAACCTCTTTTAGGCGTGAATACTTATGCTTTATTGGGCACAAATACCCAGCTTAATCAGAGGATTTTTATATATATTTTTTTCTCAAACTTATCTAATCATCTTTTGCATAAATACTAAGGCTTGCTTAGGCCAAAGTACCTAGCTAATCAATAATTAGATTTGTTCATTTTTCATAGATTTTTTTCTTTTTTTCTTTTTTCTTTTTTTTATATATAAGGCATAAGAATCTTTGTTTTTGAACCCTAAATGTGTAAGTGTATGAAGTATGCATATTTCATTAAGGTAAAGATCAAGACTAAATTACTTTGACAAATTATCTTCCTAACCCTAAAAATCAAACAAATAATCTTATTTTGACCAAGTATAAGAAATCCTAATTTTGATTTTCCTATTCCTTAAAATTGACTTAATTTCTTACAAAAAATATGTCAAAATATTGTTTCTATTTTTCAAAAAGTTTTTAAAAGTAAAGAAAATGTTAATATTTTTTTAATATAAAAAGAAAAACCTAAGTTATGTAGAACCCTCCCCCACACCTATCTCATGCATTGTCCTCAATGTATGAATTAATGCATAGATGCATCGAAAAGAAGAAAGGGAAGAAAAATGTTACCTTAAGGTGGTGGTTCCGATGGTGGTCTGATTAGTCCACGAAATGCGGCCTAATGACTTTTCGTTGGGTTCGAAGGAACCCACTAGAAATTTCCTTAATATAACCCACTAAAATGATATCTGCATGAATGATTTTTATTAAATATTTGACCCCATCTGATTTTCAAATTCCATAATTAATTTCGGAGTCAAATTTGTCAACCGCCTTGTCCCAAAATGGGGTGTGAAAAGATAGAATGATTGACTTGGACTCAGGAAGTACAGGAACTAATACCGACTCCGGAAGGTGACTTAAGTCAAGTAAAGGTTCAAGAGTCGAGATTAGTTCAAGAAGTGTGTCCAAGTCAAGAAGTTGAAACTCAAGTCCACATGTATTTTCTATCAATAGAATTTAACTTAATATTGGTGATTCAAGTTCAAGAATGATGGGTGTAGGAATCAAAACTGACTCTAAAATATTACTCAAGTCGGGTAACAAAACAGGAGTCAATATTGATTCAGGAATTTGAACTGGATCACAGAGTTGAGAGTCTAGGTCACATTCCTCATTGAGTTCAATGTCATAAAAATGAGAACTTGTCAATTTGTCAATAGGATTTTCAAAATTATAAAATTGGTCAAGTTCAACATGATGATCATCAAAGATGGGTGATTCAATTTCATTATGAGTTCGCACAGGATCCAATGTTGACTCGGGAAAAAGATTGAAATCAGGTGAAGATACCGGAGTCATAATTGAATCAGGAAGTAGAATTGAATCACTAAGTTGAGGTTCATGATCATATTCATTTTCAAGTTCAATTTCAGGAAAGGGATAACTTGCCAAACTGTCAATATCATTTTCAATGTTTGGAGTTTGGGCAAGTTGAAATGATTGTTCTGAAATGGAACTTTGATTTCCAAAACAACATGACTCTTCGGCTCTAAAAAAATGGTTAGCGACAACAGAACTGGTCAAACGGTGGGAACATAGAGATTCGACCATCATATCTATGTCACGATTACGAGCGTTTTGAGCTTGAGTCATGGCTTCAAGCATCTTTTCATAGTTGATGGGTTCATTGTTTTGATGAAAAGATGAAGTGTTGTCTAGGAATTGGTGGTAAAATTATGAGTCCATCAGATTTTGGGATTTTTGTTTGGACTCACGCATACTCATTTCCAAAATTGATAGTTTCCTATTTTGGACTGGTGGAACTGAGTATGAATCTTAAAAATATTGTGGACTAGGTGGAGAAGGAGGACAAGTTGGTTGAAAATTAGACTCGGGGGAGGTGAATCCCCATTGACTCTGTGAAGAGTTGAATTATCATGGAAATTATGGTTATAAGATTGGGGACATGGGTTATATTGATTCGGATAAGACCAATCCGGCACACTAGGTTGGTTAAAGTTATGATATGCCGGGTTGGTAATATCCGAAAAAGAAGTTGGTGTGTAATATGGATTACTATTAAAGTTGAAAAAATTGTTTTCATAAGCCATATCACACAATAGAATACAAATAAAAAGAAAGAAAAAATAAACAATAAGCAAACAAATAAGAAAAAATTCTAAACTAAGTTAGGGTAGACCTATGACCTAGACGACTCCTAACTGATTAGACTGTTCACGGGAGGTCTAATGCAGACTTTGACCACAAACTAATCAGCCAGGTCAGGGCAAGATTGGTGGAAGGTTTTCCGTCAAAGACGTTCCTTAATTAAATAACCACCAATCTTCGTGCTTTCGGCCCTTAATCCCCTTCCTAGACACTGATTTGGCAGGAGTCAAATTCCAACACCTTTCCCCCTTAGGATAATCTCCTAATTGAGTCCGAGATGTCTCTAGGGCTAACGTCTACTCATTTTTAGTTAGGCTCGGGTTAGTGAGTGCTTGGAATCTGATTTTTGGGCCAAGGAAGGGGGATTAAATCCCCACCTTATCTTGTTATGGGGTGGTGCCCTTAACATCAGTTTGTGCAAGTGTACAAGATATGCAAATAAGATTCACTCAAAGCGATGTAAATCAACCAAGAGATGAGTCCTATTCTAAATGCAATGCGAACGTACCTTGCTCCAGCACTCTTCAACAGTAAAGAAAATGAATTGAAAAGACGCGTGCCTAAAATGCAAACGTCTAATCAATTTTTTTAACTTTTTCAACAAACGTTTTACTGTTGATTTATTAGCAGGCTTTTGGTGATGGCATATAAGAAATAAAGTTGCAGAAAACTAGAATTTTGCAAAGCAAGCAGCCCTGCAAAAAAAACCAATTAGTAGTGAACTCTTCCTTGCCGCAGAAACGCGGCTAAAGCCGAGCAAACGCGGCAATTCAGAGGGTACTTGGTCTCTGTTTTCTGGAACAGAGGCCCAAGACCACTTATATGTTTCTGTAATCCTTTTTTCCTGCTTTGCTTGCCCTATAACCTGCAACAGAGAAGAAAATTCGTTTTAGTTCTAAAAATTCAATAAAAATTAGATTTCAATAAAAACTGTTACTGTCCCCGGCAACGGCGCCAAAATTTGATTGAAGCTTAAACCTGCACAAAAATACGAAATTTTAGAACTTCAACATAGGGATGTGCAAGTGCTCAATTCTTACCGCTATAGCAAGTGGCTATGCGGGTCGTGATCTACAAGGAGGGTTAGCGATAGAAGCGTTCAAGGTTTTTCTATTGAAATCTTTATGAAGAAAAACGAAGATTCTTCTTTGTTTTAAGAAATGAAAGTGAAAAAGAGTAGAGTTAGGTTAAAGTTAAAAAGAAAGCGGTAGAATGGAAGGTGAAGAAAACCAGAATGATTATTTACAAGGAAATGGAAAAGGAGTGATGAAAGAAATTGTGTTGGTGATCTAGACTAAGAAATAAAAGAAAAGAAAGAAGATTAAAGAAGTACTTACCTAGTTTGGTTGATGACTTACCTAGAACCCTTGCATGTTCTACCTTACTTCGGAGGCGTTCAACGCATAAGTCATAGGATCGAGCTCAGTCCCCATTCGTATTATATCATCAAGCCGAGCAAGAATGAAGTGATACGGATTTTGAGTAGGAGAACATCTTCATGAAGTATCGTTGGCACTCACAAAAACGTTGTTATACTTATGCTTCTGGATTCACTTGCATTCTCATCAAAACCAAAAGAGGTGAAGTAGAAAGAGGAGAAGGAAAAGGAAAACAAAAGTAAAGAGACGAACATAAAAAAAAATATTTACCTTTATTGCTTGCAGAAACAATGGAAGAAAGGAGGATGGTACATCGGTATCACTCTCAACACATAAGCCTCTCTCTCTTACTTACATGAATCTTCATCAAACCTAAGCTTACATACAAATTAAAATTACATAAAAAGAAAAGAAAAACCTAAACTACAAAGAATGAAAACTGGACTAAATCCTATCTCTGCATGGTCGTCCCCTTTTTCTCAGCTGAAACCAGTATTTATAGGCAAAACCCATACGGGGAGAATCCCGGGAAGATTGGGGGAGCAAACGCTCCCCCAACAACTATCAAACAGCCGCGGAAACGCGGCCTTGGCCGCCTTTCCGCGGCCAGGGTGTCGCCAGGTGGCCACACCCTGTTGGTGGGTCTCCCTGGTTTCGCTTTCTGACTTTATCTGCAGTTGGATTTTCAGTTTGAGTCCGGGGTTGTGACGAAATGGCCTTTGATTTTTGCTTCAACCGATCAATTCTGAGAGGATTCTTCTCAACCGTTTTCAACCTCACTGATTTTGCCCTGATTTACTGAGTTCAAATTAATTCTAATTTAATTCAGAATTTGGTGGGCTTTTGGGCTCATTTCTCTTCACTCTCCTTTAGGAATGGGCCTGCAAATAAATTAAACATTTAATTAGGACAATACAGATTTTATTTTATAATAAGTATGGAAATATAATACTAAATATGCAACATTAGCGACCAATCAACGACTAAGATCGGGGTATGGCTCTGATGCCACTTGTTATGCGTAGATCAACAAACACTTTAAGGAACCCTTAAAACACAGATGCAATGAGAAGAGGTACCAACAACAAGAATAATAAAATAATGAGAGAAAATCAAACACAATATTTAACGAGGTTCGGCCAATTTTACCTACGTCTTCTGGGCAAGGAAGAGAGATTTCTTTATTGATTCGATAATCAATACAATTGCAAGCATTACATATGAAGAGGACTTTGCCTCTCTAATATACCCAAGGAAACCCTAGGAGAATCAGATTCCTTATTGGACTCGTTTCTAATTCAGAAAACTTTCCGAATTCAATCCAGATCAGCCCAGATTCGTCTATCGGTCGACCGGTCGGTGATCGACCCAAGTTCTGGTCGACCGTGCCGGTCGACCGTGCCTAACCGAGAGTTAGGCAATGTCAGTCGGTCGACCGGACGGTCGACCGTTCTCCTTCTGCGGTCGACTGGGCGGTCGACCGCAACAGCCTGTGCATGTTGGTGCACACCGGTCGACCGGTAGCTCTGCTGCTGCTGCTGCTGATTCTTCGCATTTGCTTCCTTGTCGTCGTCGACTTCCTCGACTTCCTCTCTCTTCCTACAGAACACACAACAGTTCTACTCTTTGGGAACACTCCAACCTCGGAGTCGCCTTCTCGGAGTCACTCCGCAATTCGAAAACACTCCGATCCCGTGTTACAATTTATAAAGAATAAAGAAAAGTCCACTTCTCTTTGGTGTGTATTTCCCATATTGTTCTAACAAAAAGTAAGTACCATGATTCCACATGTTACTAGCACACATGATTTCAACTAAAATTTGTGCTGTATATCTAAACTACCTCGAGCTACATCTCGTTACAAGGTTTTGACTTTCAGAAGCTGCAAGTTTCCCGCCCATGTAAATCAGTCACTGAACCCGAGCTGCCATCAATGTCAAGCAACATTCACCTTTAGTAGATTTACTCAAAAAACATTCACCTTAGTAGCACCAGTTGCAAACCAACCTAGTTTCAGCCAATGTGGAGGTGGAATTAGCAAACAGTCGGAATCTTGTCCTCTGAAATCAGGTGGCTCTTTTCAGTGTAGATGTAGATTGGGCGTGTTTGGATGTAAGGAATCCGAGTGAAGTGAGGAAGTGGGGAAGTATAATTGCTCATTTCCCTATCTATCCAAACACCGGAAAAGGAAAATAAGAAAACCCCCTTTTCCCTTTTTCATCTCTCTTTTACACAACCATTTTCTCACTTCCAGAGTGCTACAGTTAATTTTGTGGTCATGTAAATCTCATTTATAATAAGTTATAGCATAAAACAGTTAATTTTTTGGTCATGTAAATCTCACTTGCATTCTAATTACAATCTATTTTTTATTTTTCTTAATTAATTTTTATTTTAATATTATTTTGCGGTCAACTTTGTGGTCAACTTTTCCATTTTCACTTTTCATTACCATCCAAACACCGGAAACGACAAAACATTTTCCAAACCACACTTCCCAACAACCATCCAAATACCAGAAAACTTACTACTCATTTCCCTTTTTCCTAAAGGAAATAAATCTTACTTCCTACTTCCTCACTTCACACCAATTCCTTAAATCCAAACAGACCCATTATTGAAAACAACAGTAAAATTTTCTCAACACCACATTTATCGATATTTCGGTTCTGAATTAGCAAGCCTAGGCACATATCACAATTCCAGATAATAGTAGAGAAACACAGTTAAGAGGAAATTTTTTAGGAGAGTAACGTTGTGTTTGGCTAAGAAGAAAATGAGTGAAGAAAGGAGAAGGAAAAAAGAAAAGAAAAGAAATCAGTTTTATTGTTGGTTGTTGTGAGAGAGAGAGAGAGAGAGAGAGAGAGAGAGAGAAGCAAGCATAAAACTGCAAAATGTTATTGATATAGAATTGCATGGCTTAGTTAGGTTCAGGTTTCATAATAAGCCAAAGGGTGTCCAATTTTTGTTATGATCAACACATCTCTCCTCTTCCTAGATACATTTTCCCTCACTTTTACTATACTGGAGGAAAGAAAAGTGGAAAGAAAATTATGTTTGATACTGTCATCAACTTCATCTCTTTTCCTTTCCCTTTTTATTTCCCCTCTCACAACCAAATGGCAAAAATGATTTTCCTCCCCCATTTTCTTGTCCTTTCCCTCATTTTCTTTCAAACCAAACATAACCAAAATTCCCAAGAGTTAACTCGTAGGTAAGAACCTTATGAGCAAACTAATAGGAGAATGGCAGACAACAAAGCATAATTAATTTCTCAAGACGAAGACGGAAATGGAGAGAGTATATTTTTGATAGGAGTAGGGAAAAACTTCACACCTGTCTTCTTTAGACAGAAAAATACCAAACCTGAATGATAATTCCAAAAGTTGAACCCTAAAACAGAAGTGGAAAATGATAAGATGCATATGACTATACAAGGGATTTCTATCGAGCATGGCATATAGTCTCAAAATAATACTAACGGAAGTGCATAAGAAAATTTTATGTACCCTATTATGAAAAACAGGCATTTGAAACCAGCTCCTTTCTGACCACCAGATAATATAAAAGTAAACTTGGCATCAATTGATAGCAGGAGGCTTGGATCGTATACTTGGTATCTCGTATTTTTCTTTTAATTTTTTTTTTATTTTAGCCCTTTTAACCTGGCCACAGCTGACTGTGTATCCCCTTTTCTCTCATATATACTATTTCATACCAGGGAAGAATTTCTGGCACCTCAAAAAATTATTAATAGTAGTCTGATTCTTAGCTGAGAATTTGAATAAAATTTTATATACTATACCGAGATATCTTTTTCAGGTGTAAATAAGCCTTGAAGAATTAAGATGTAAATAAATTTCAGGGACAGAATGTTAGAAATTCAAAGTAACGTATATCCAGTGATTCATATGACCATTATCTACAATGTGCTTAAATAAGTTAGAAAATGCAAGTTGTATGGAATTATAGGGCCCATAAAGCACAATTTTACAACTTTACAATCAACAATAGAAAGATGATGATGATGATGATGATGATAGACCAACTATGTATTTAAGCAGTTACATAATGCTTTCATGTATCCTACTACTACCAAGAGAATAAGCTAGTAGCCAAATTTATGCAAACAAAGTCCGAACTTTTTTCTCCTTTATAACTAAAATATGGGATTCATATGCATGCTATGCACAATTAAATAAGTCAACAGAAAGTGTGCGAGAGAGAGAGAGAGAGAGAGAGAGAGAGAGAGAGATACCTTAGAATAATCAGAAGCAAAACTGGGAGACTCTTCCTGTGTCCAACTCAAACTTAAAAATCACAAGTAAACTGTGAACTTGTACTCATACATATTGAAGGGAGTAAAAAAGTCCTGATGTTTTTCTCTTCCCAAACAATTCCTTTCCACCATTCCTTAGGACCCGTAATCCCTTTACTTTCTTATTTTCAGTCTATGCTTGGAATGATGGCAGCTTCTTCAGCATTGGACAGCCAGAACCACAAAAAGTTCAAGAGGAGAATCCTAGTGCTTGGTCACGTAGACTACCCAAGTTTGGAAGTTCACCCAAAATTAGATTTTTGAGCATTGGAAATGTAGGTTGTGCCACCTTCTCCCTTTCTATTTCTTCCACATTTGAAGTAAAACCATTTTCTGTAAAATCACCTTTGGGGGGGGGGGGGGTGTTGAATAGGTGATGGCTAATCTTATGGTCATTAAATGCGGAATTAAAAACTATTATAACCTAAACTAACTTCTTACACTGAACACCAAGTTTAACACAAGAGTGTTGCCGAATTCCCCGTGAAGGGCTCTGAACAAACTCCTCAAGATTCCTCTAAATAAGAGTTGAGGTGCCGCGTTGGCTCTCTTGGTTGAAAACTAGTGTTAGCAAACAATCCCCAAGCATATATCAATAAGCACACAATATATCAAGCATGTAAAGATAAACATAAAGAAGCATGCAAGACATAAATAAGGAGATAGAGAGAGAGAGTGAGCAATCGCAAACACAAGGGATTTGTTTCGAGGTTCGAGCACCCTTGCCTACATCCCCGCCTTCGACACACGAAGGATTTTCACTATAATCGATCCCACCGGATCACTCGGTGCCGCAACACCTACAAGCTCTCGGACTCCCTAGTCCGTACACACCGCAAGCTCTCTAGCTCATCGAGGCCGCACCTCAAACACGGAGTTCACACACGAACTCGAAACACCGCGAACCCGCAAGTCCGCCTCCTCAAAGTACAAGAAAGATCGCTTGGTGATCTAAACACTTTGATCACCAATAAACATTCTCACAAAAACACTCCTATAGGATGAATATATCAATGGATAGCTCAAGTGTTTGTGAGAAAAAATAAGGATGGAAGTGGTGGAGGACAACTCAAGAAAATCTCTTTTAACACTCTTGATAAAACTCCCCTTTTGATTGGAAGTATTAGCTCTCAATTTAGTGGAGAAAACTCTTTTAATGAAGTAGAAAAAACTGGCTCAAAACCCACTAAAAAATCTTGTAAAAAACAGCCCCCAAATGGCCCAATATATAGGGCTCCAAAAACTAGCCGTTGGAGGCCTGACAGAACTGTCGGTCGACCGCCCGGTCGACCGCCAACGGTCAGATTTCTGACCGTTGGGGCAGCAGTCGACCGGCCCGATCGACCGAACCTCTGGAACAGAGAGCAGACTCTCTGCCGGTCGACCAGCCTGGTCGACCGAGGCTTTCCAGAGAGCAAAGCTCTCTGGACGGTCGACCGTCTCGGTCGACCGGCCCTCCAGCCAGACTCGTGCACGTCTGTGCACGTCGCGCGGTCGACCGGCTGAAGCCAGGTCAGGGATTTTAGGGAAAGAAAAACTTGGTCATTATGGCTCAAATAAAATCCCATAAAATCATGAAAAATCTACAAAAATAGTTTTACCAATATTCTTTGACAAACAAACATGCTTGCACAAAATCAAGGCATGTTACAAATAATTTGGACTATTTTTGTAACTTGAAAATTTTGGCTTAAAAACGAAAACTGTATTTTCCAAAATTGATTTTTCAAAAACTTGTTTTCAAAATACAAAAACAAGATATTCTAAACTCTTTTAAAGCATAGAGTGTATGGATATGATCCACTACACAAACATGGTGAAATATCTATGTTTTTGACATTAAGCTCTAAATATGATTTATATAGTCTTTAACCAAACCGTATTTTTCTAAAATGAAAAGTCTTTTCTAAAACAAACTAAATCAAGAGTGTGTGTGTGTATATGATATACTTGAGCAATCCACCAGCTATTCTATCCTTTACATTTTATCTAAAAACAAAATCTTATAAAAACAAACCTAGACACAAGTCTTCATCTTCTTGAAGTCTTCACTTGAAGTCTTCTCATCTTCTTGACTTGGTCCAAACTCGATCCAAAGAGTTAGACTCATCTTGAGTACTTGATGTGGTCTTGATGCACAAGCTCTTGAATCAAACCGTGCTAGCTCCAAAACTTGACTTTAAATCCTTTGTTGAAACTACACACCTACTAAGATCTTGATCATGAATCTGAGACTAAATAAACACAAGATCATTAGTACTATAACTACATGAGTTGATCATCATCAAAACTAGAGTGATAAGCCTTTGGGCCAACAATCTCCCCCTTTTTGATGATGACAAAACTCATGAAGTTATATATGCATGGATTAAAGTAAAGCTTCAAAGAAGCTCCCCCTTAACTCATGCATAACAAATAAACAAATAAATATGCAATGTATGCTCATAAATATGTATGCAAATCTAGGAGATAAACATGCCAATCAAGCATAAAACAAATCAAATTCTTTTTCTCCTATTTGCCATACAAAACATATATGCATAAATATAAATACTACTCCTCCTTTATGAATAAAGTAAGGAAAACATGTATATATATACCAAATACTTCTCCTCCTTTTTGTCAATCATCAACAAAGGGGTTAAAGTAAAAACAAAACCAACAAATTTTTCTCCCCCTTTTTGTCCGAAACATAGAATTAATAATGGGGTAAAATCAAATCAATCATTAAAAGGTATATGCGATATACATTCATGAAGAGGAAGACGCTAAGTTAGCTTCCCTACACATATACATTACATGAAAGAGGGATGACAAGCCCTAATTCACATAACGCATAATGTGCAATGCATAAGAGGAGATGAAGCTCCCCCTACACACGTGTACCACATAAAGAGAGTTGTCAAGCTCCTCAATATAAGATACACTCAACATGAATCTATATGTAGAAGAGATGTTAAGCTCTCCTTGCATATAGGCAATACAAATCAAAAATGTTTTGATTTTTAATTGTTCAAACAAAATTTTGAATTTTTCTAAATAAAACAAATTTTGAGATATCTTATTAAAAAAATTTTAAGGTACCACTTGTAATCAAATTTTAAGATACCAATTGAAAAATAAATCATATTGGTACCAATTGTAAATAAACATTACAAATTTTGAATTTTTCAAATAGGCAACACATATTGATACCAATTGTAAATTTACAACAAACTTGAAATAGAAGCATATTGATATCAATTGAAAAGCCATGAAAAAAAATTTTTATTTTTCATAAGCTTATGCATGGCTATTTGAGATACCAATTATAAATAAAGTTTTAAATCAAGCTTAGCATAAACTAATTTTGTGCTTTAAATATGTAAACCCATTGTAAAGCAAGCACATGAAAATCATATATATGTATGAGAAATAGAATACCAATAAAAATTGATATTATGAAAATAATGAAGCATATATATATAGAAAACAAAATATGAGTATATATAAAATTATCAAATTAGATACCAATTGAAAAGATCCAATGATACCAATTGAAAATAATAATGTAAATCAAGTATATAACTCATAACCTACCACCCTTTATATGCACAAGGTAAAGGATTTTCCAATAAATCTTACAAGGCATACTCGCCCAGCCATCCGCCCATAGAATGGTGTAGGAAGGGTTTTCGAAAATAGGATTTGAAAACATTTTATAGTGAAAACCACTACCCAATTGAAGAATAATAACTAGTTAAAATAATTTTTGAAAAACTAGTTAAAGATCCTTCAAAAACAAGAAATCAAATCATATGTTTTTCATGAATCATACCAAATACACAAGAGTTGACACTCAAAATCGATAAAGCTCAAAAATATGTTCATGAACCAAGGTCATGATAAAGCAAATAAAGTTTGAGTGTTCAAGAATCATGTAATTAGCATTTTCATGAAATTAATCAATGAAGCTCAAAATGATCAAAACAAATTATTCATTTTATTTTATCAAACAAAACATGAAAATTTATTTTTCATATAAACAATAAACTTCATGGTATATGTATGATTTATCCAATCCTAACACTATGCATACATATCCCAAACATAAAGAGAGTCCATTAAACGTGTTTGCATGAAGGCAAGAGACTCAAAAGGGTATACATGTATATTTATTAGATTTGAATAAAAATGCATATACATGAAGTAAAAACACAAAAATAGGCAAAAATAAGTATAAATGAGAGAATCATCAAAACTAGCTTATACATGTGCATATAGTGAGTACAAATGAACAATGAAGTGCAAACTGATTAGTTTACAATTCTGCATTATTATGTCGCATTCTCTCACCACTTTATGAATAAATTGTCGATCTAAACCGTGTTTTGGTCTTTATTGCAGGTAGATCCAAAGTCCAAGGGCAAAGATGGAATAAGAGCTTAATTAGACCCAATTAAGGGTAATTAATCCCGCATTACTTGGAGGCCAAGCAAAGGATTCTCTAGAAGATGCATTGAACCTAGACTCCTGCGCTTGTCAGACGAACATTCGGGTGCAAATACCAGAAACGGGATATACCCTGACAATTCTCGCAGCCAGAGGAGCGCCTGACGAAATCCAGAGACCCAACTCTCTGGAATTGCCGCGGATCCGCGGCAATCCTTGCGGATCCGCGGCATTCCAGTGGAGCCACGTGTCGATTTTTGACGCGTGGCCTGGTCTCGTCTTCTGGAGAGTTCTTTCGCCTATAAATCCCCCTGCAATGGCCCAAACCGAAAGCAGTTTTCGTTTTTAGGAGTAGGTGCAGATTTTAGGAGTAGTGTAGGTGAGTGTTCTTCATTTCTTGTACTTTTTTTCTTTTTAGATCATTGTAGTAGGGCTGAGTGATTTCTAGAGAGAGAGAAAGCAAGGGATTGATGTAATAGAGAGTGACACTCTATGTAAAGATGCCTCCTTTTTCTTCCAATGTAATCTCCTTCACCTTCTACATGATTTCTTGCTAGTTTTTCTTCTCATGGCAATTTAACTACTAACCACTAACCATCTAACCACTTACTTGATAATCCACATGAATCGGGTTGCCTCTACAAGGCCTTATTCTTGCAAGAGCCATTGATGGCAAAGATGATGGGTTCTAACATCTAACTTGCTAACTTGCTAACCAAGCTAACTCTCTTTTATTTCATGCTCTTTTATTTCATGCTAGTAGTGTAATGAGTGATGCTTGTATTAGCTTGTTCTTGATGCAATGTTTTGAATGTGATGAACCATCCATGAGCCATGCTTTGTACCGTCTCTTGGAGGCAAGGATTGTGATGGCCAAGGATCAAAATGTGAGGCAACTATCTCGAAGAGGTTAGCATGGTTAGTGGAGCATTTAATAGTTAGTAGCCATGAGTTTTCTTTTCTTTTGTTTTAGAAACAATTTCCAAGCTTCTTTTACTATTTGTCTATCGATATTTTCACCATCCTCTTAGTTTACCTTTGTTCCATCTTCTTGGTTTTTACATCGACGTTTTCATCGCTCTCCTCACCTACCACATTCTGGATTTCATTTTCTTTTCCTTTTCATTCTTTTTCATTATTTCAACAAAGAAGAACTGTTAACAAACAACGTGAATAGAAACTGTCAATGCTTCTATCGCCTCCTTTCCCTGTGGATTCGACCCGTTAAGCCAACGCTATAACGGAAGTATCGAGGGTACATTAGCACATTCGAGCTTTTCATCGATTTTACATAAACACACTTTTGAGTGCTAGTTTCCCCGTCGATCAAATTTTGAGTATATGACTCAATTTGTTGCTCTCTATTTGTACATGTATAAATACAAGTTTTGACAAATACTACATCTAACCATGTATTTATCACATGAAGAATAAAATGAATAAAACAAATAAAACATGAACATGCTAAAAATATCACATATGAAATAGGCTTGTATAGGCTAGTTATGAGCATGTAAATAAATTAGGAGTTTAGAGATAGTTACCAACTATACTCCAAAGCTCCAAACATGGTGGTCATCCCATTAAAACTCCTTGATAGCGGTGCATCCAAAAATAAGTCCATCATGTCCATGTGCATCCACCATCAAGGCACCATCCCTCTCACGTCGTGTGAAAGCCCTCACCTACATCAAAAACACAAGGTGGGATTTTTGGTACCCATTTTTTCTTGGTCCTTGGGGGTTAGCTTTGTAAGGGACCCAAACATTTTTATTATTAGCAAAATTTAAATGATGTATCTTATCAAAACAAAACTTTGCTAAATGGCCTTTGCGGCCACAATGTGTACATTTGTACACCTTAGGATGCATATGAGTGTGAGGGTGATCGTGGCATGCAAAGTGTGCATATGCATGAGAGTGATGTGCATGAACATGTGGAGCTTGTTTCTTTGAAAATAAGGACTCCAATCTTTTATGGTTAAATGCACAATTGCTCAAAGTAGAGCTTAAACAATTAATCCTATTTTTCAAAAGATTTATCTCATTTTCATTTATGATAGCATGTAAAGCATGATGAGAATGAGAAACATTTTTCTTATTCTTTTTAGAAAAATTTTCTTTTTCTTTTTCAATAATTTTTCTTTTTAAAGAGTTGTTTTCATTAAAAGCAACTTCCTTTTATTTTTCCACCAAAACAATTTTATTTTTCAACGAAGTGTTTCCTTCACAAAGATCATTTAATTTAGAAAGCAAAGAAACATTTTCATTTTTCAAATTTTCATTTTCTTTTTCAAAACATGCAATCTTATTTTCTAATGAATCTTTTTATTTAAGCATGCAATCAAAATTCTTTTTCAAATTTTTATTATCCTTTTTATTATGTCATATTTTTCAAGTAATTGTTGACAAAAAGATGCAAGCTCATCATATGACATATCATTATCTTCATCTAACTCGGATTCGATATTTACCTCAAGGGGGTTATATAACCCCCTTGGACCATATAGCACAAGTTAGAGGTGTCACTATCAACATCCGAGTCGCTCCCCGCATAATATAGATCTTTTTCGCCAAGGGAGATGAGGGTGTCCATGCTACAAAAGCCGAATCAATGTTAGAAACCTTAGATAAATAATCATCATTTAGGGTTGATTTTATAGCATGAAGGGCTTTTGCATTAGCCTCAAAATTATTGTCATTAAACAATATGAATTTTTAGTGATGGCAAAATAAACATGAATGCCTAGGGCCTTGAGGTACAAGGACATCTTCACCTTCCATATATGGATGTAAGAATGTCAAAAGTGGGAGGTGACATGAAATCCATGGTGTGTGTACAAAATATTGTGATTAGCCTAAAATGATGATCTTTAACTCTAGGTTGTAAGACCCAAATCAAGAGCACTTGGCTCTGATACCAATTGTAAAATCACCTAGAGGGGGGTGAATAGGTGATGGCTAATCTTATGGTCACTAAATGCGGAATTAAAAACTATTATGACCTAAACTAACTTCTTACACTAAATACCAAGTTTAACACAAGAGTATTGCAGAATTCCCCGTGAAGGGCTCTGGACAAACTCCTCAAGATTCCTCTAAATAAGAGTTGAGGTGTCGCGTTGGCTCTCTTGGTTGAAAACTAGTATTAGCAAACAATCCCCAAGCATATATCAATAAGCACACAATATATCAAGCATGTAAAGATAAACATAAAAGAAGCATACAAGACATAAATAAGGAGATAGAGAGAGAGTGAGCAATCGCAAACACAAGGGATTTGTTTCGAGGTTCGAGCACCCTTGCTCTACATCCCTGCCTTCGACACACGAAGGATTTTCACTATAATCGATGCCACCGGATCACTCGGTGCCGCAACACCTACAAGCTCTCGAACTCCCTAGTCCGTACACAACGCAAGCTCTCTAGCTCGCCGAGGCCGCACCTCAAACACGGAGTTCACACACGAACTCGAAACACCGCGAACCCGCAAGTCCGCCTCCTCAAAGTACAAGAAAGATCTCTTGGTGATCTAAACACTTTGATCACCAATAAACATTCTCACAAAAACACTCCTATAGGATGAATATATCAATGGATAGCTCAAGTGTTTGTGAGAAAAAACAAGGATGGAAGTGGTGGAGGACAACTCAAGAAAATCTCTTTTAACACTCTTGATAAAACTCTCCTTTTGATTGGAAGTATTAGCTCTCAATTAGTAGAGAAAACTCTTTTAATGAAGTAGGAAAAACTGGCTCTAAACCAACTAAAAAATCTTGTAGAAAACAGCCCCCAAATGGCCCAATATATAGGGCTCCAAAAACTAGCCGTTGGAGGCCTGACAGAACTGTCGGTCGACCGCCCGGTCGATCACCAATGGTCAGATTTCTGACCGTTGAGGCAGCGGAGGCAGCGGTCGACCGGCCCGGTCGACCGAACCTCTGGAAAAGAGAGCAGACTCTCCGCCGGTCGACCGGCCCGGTCGACCGAGGCTTTCCAGAGAGCAAAGCTCTCTGGACGGTCGACCGTCTCGGTCGACCGGCCCTCCAGCCAGACTCGTGCACGTCTGTGCACGTCGCGCGGTCAACCGGCCCGGTCGACCGGCTGAAGCCAGGTCAGGGATTTTAGGGAAAGAAAAACTTGGTCATTATGGCTCAAATAAAATCCCATAAAATTATGAAAAATCTACAACAATAGTTTTACCAATATTCTTTGATAAACAAACATGCTTGCATAAAATCAAGGCATGTTACAAATAATTTGGACTATTTTTGTAACTTGAAAATTTTGGGTTAAAAACGAAAATTGTATTTTCCAAAATTGATTTTTCAAAAACTTGTTTTCAAAATACAAAAAAGATATTCTAAAATCTTTTAAAGCATAGAGTGTATAGATATGATCCACTACACAACATGGTGAAATATCTATGTTTTTGACATTAAGCTCTAAATATGATTTATATAGTCTTTAACCAAAATCGTATTTTTCCAAAAT
>JAVJIF010025005.1:0-61254 GCA_038442645.1 Agave tequilana | reverse complement strand
AAGACGAACTACCCAGTTCCACCCCAATAACAACATGTACAATATTAAGATACTACAAAAATTCACATACCCCAATCCCTTTTGAAGACAAACATTTTAAAAATATCTTCACTCTAAGTAATCACTGATCTCTGAAAACTAATACCTCTATTCATCAAAAATGCATATTACGACTTTACAGTGAACTGTCATTTGTGCTCCCATCCCTCAAATTTGAAACTCTATAAATCCCAATTGTATTCAACAGTCCCTTATACTCATCAATCTGGCTGCCTAATTTCAATCTCCAGTTCCAACCCTTTGCATACAATTATGCTCTTGTTTTCTGCTAAGGGCCTGTATGTTTCTCAAAATTTTAGAGTGCAAAGCGTGCAACGATAAGTCCATTCTTTTTTGCCAAATCATTTTCGGATATCAAATAGACCAGACGAAAAAAATCACAAGGGGCTCTTCAACAGTGTCAATTGTACAGCTTGCAGTCTCCCACAGAAATTTAATCTTTTGAGCCCGAAATTAGTTGGATTTCTGACCCATTACTGTTCACCGAAAAGAAAGATGCGGTTGTGAACCCCTCAGCCTATTCCTCTCTTTCCTAGTGAGAAATAAACATGACTTAAAGCAAATAACCTGGGGTATAAATTTGATCATCTCTCACCCATACTGGAAATTTGTAACAAGAAATCACATAAAGGGCAGGTTTGTTTCGCCGCAAACGCCGCAAGTCGTAAAATGAGAATGGAAAAGTGAACTGTAGTAGGGAAGATATGCCGTGTTTTATGATGTTTGGTTGATAAAGTGAAAGCGTAAGTGAGAAAGTGTAATATCCCTTATTTAATAATACCATATTATTATTTTTAAATATTTACCTGATTCTACCTATTATCTTATTATTATTATTAATTAACTTGATTTAGTATCATTATTATTTATGACATGTATTCCTTCATGAGACATCGGTGAGTGCCATCCTATTTAGTTAGTTCATATGAGTATTTACCAATATCATTACATGTGTGGAGGAATATTACTTTGATTCTAGGCTAGTTGTCGTACACCTTAGATTATGGCTTGATTGATTGAGATTGGCCTGATTATATTTGCAGACTTATTTGAGATATTTATCGGACATTTATTTAATGATACTACAGACGAGAATTTATTTAGACAATAAAGGTGGATTAAATAAGACGTTACCTAAAGATTGATTTTCTGGATGCGTGGATTTGTATATGAACTTAGAGTTTAACTTGAAATTTACATGAATACCTTACCTTGATTTGATCTATCACATAATACTGATTTGGATTATTAGTTGCAAGTACTTTATTTGGTTATATTTACTTATAAATTATTTGAGTAATGATGTTTATTGATATCGAGGTTTGAATACATAGACTTTTCAAATTTCATGTAGCCTGAGGGTGTCCCACTCCTTAGATATTATCTTAATTGGGATTGAAACTATTGGTGATGTAACTTAGACTATAATTATATTTAGATCTTGGATTTGACTGGTTCATGATGGTAATTGTACGAGTTGATGTCTGAGTGACATTATCAGTATATTTGATTATTCTCATTGATGGTAAAATAGGGAAGAGCTTAGTTAGATATGATGATTGATTAATTTGGAGATTCTTTATAAAAAGAACGAGATATTAGACTGGATTCGTTAGTAGACTCGAATGAGTTGGAGTTGACCTTGAGTGGAGGAACAGGCATAGATAGGGTTGACCGACTTCGTGGCATGTATATGCATGATTGACTAGTTACTTGGATTTCTGGATCTTGTGTTTAAACTTAATAGGGTGAGAGTGTATGATAATCTTAATTAAGATGGATAGTAGTGATGATGTGTTAGATTAAATGAGTATGTATTTTATATATTGGGACTTGAATATATCGTGACTTTGAGGATCTAAGTTGATAAATATTTTCCCAGATTATTCTATTCAGCCAGCAGGTCATTATTATTTTGAATACCATGATTTACCTTAAAAACTTGACTGTTATCTATGACATTAACTGATAACTATATTGTCCATGTTACTATAATTGCTGGGAAAATATTGTATACGGTAACAACAGTCTCATGTTATACTTGTTACATCTCCTGTTATATACCGATTTCCTGTTCATTGACATTATATCCTATTCTACAGTAACTTGATTACACATGTTGATGTTGTTACCCACCGAGTTATCCCAGTGACCTAGGTAACATGTAGATTAAATAATCTTGATAATCTAAAAACCTGATATTAAAAACTTATTATATGTGATTGGGGAGATTGATGGAGGAGACATCGTCTGTATTTGGGGTGGACCTAGGATATAGGTTGCGCAGCCGAAAGAGGGTTCCACTGCAGGGTTCCCGTGGGGTGACTGGCACCCCGTCCTGTTCTTGTTCATGTCATACATGTTATACATGTCCTTATCTACCTAGCAGTAGGGTCTGATTCAGCGTCAAGAGTTTGGGCCGTCGTCCTGGGTATGTACGGGACCACCTAAAGTATGGACAATGTATCCAACCGACCAGTTCAATAACTTAGGACCTTGATCGTCATGTGTAATAGGCGTAGTATGGAATGCATTTATTACAGGTGGCAATTGGTGTTCGCTGACAATAATAATAATAAACTGTTCATAATGTACTGTAATTGATTGTCTCTTACCTGATACATGATATGTATGTTGGACACCCGATGTTACACCTAACCTGATTGGACATCTGACTCTAGTACTGACTGACTATATCCACTGATTTATAGATTGTGATAGGCCACGATTGAATACCTGACTGGAACATACACTATGTGTGCTATCCACATTACTGTTTATTTACTTTATTCATGTTATTTCGTATTCCAATATATATATTTTCTTTATCTGCTCACATGTTATATGCACATGCACTTTTCAGTTTATTCTCATACATTCAATAGGAGTTATGACTCCCTGAATTATATATCCAGATATGTGGTTATTTATTACTGATCAGGTATTTGGAGAGAATTGCGTGCGTTACGATGAGCTGAAGTCTCTCTTATCTTAATCATAGTATTCTTACTCTTTTATTCATGTTATTTTCTGATTCTATCTATATCGTGTCTAGTTTTCATTTCTTTCCTTTATTCATCTGTTATCATTGTGCTAGATATTTGTATGTCATGTTGCAGTGATATTGATTTATCATAGTAGATTTTATAGCGTTAAGGTTACTTTAGGCTTAGCGTATGTGCGTGGGCATTTTTCCCGCATACATACGTCACCGACCTTCGTCGCGACTCCGTTTTCGCATATTTAGGAAGTGGGGCGTGACATGGTTTTCTTGATATCAGAGCCAGGTTTACTCAAGGAGGACTAGTTCTTACTGGTTACTTGAGACATGTTATATTTACACTGCAAAATACATATACTATCTATACGATGATATTGACTCCATTTGGAATTGATCGTTCTCTTTTAAAATCCATCTCTTGGATCTTTGATATCTCTGATTTCGACTCTTCTTTTAGAGTAACTTGGTTCCATTTTGATTCTTATTCTTTCTTCCGATCTATTCCCTTATTTTGTTTCCTGAGTTTGACCACCTCATGCTGAAGCCGGTAACAGAGATCAGAGCGCACAGCGGAAGCATGACAGACCCATGATGCAGTGAGAAACCCATGATGCAGTGAGAAGCGACATAGAAGCTTTATCTTCTCTCTTAATTTGATTTTATCATTCCCTATTTTATTTGAAATTTTGAGACGAAATTTTTGTTAAAGTGGGTAGAATGTAATATCTCCTATTTAATAATACATATTATTATTTTAAATATTACCTAATTCTATATATTATCTTATGTTAATTAACTTGATTTAGTATCATTATTAGTATTATTATTATTTATGACCTGTATTCCTTCATGAGACATCGGTGAGTACTCATCCTATTTAGTTAGTTCATACGAGTGTTTACCAATATCATTGCATGTGTGGAAAATTATTACTTTGATTCTAAGCTAGTTGTCGTACACCTTAGAGCATAACTTGGATTGATTTGAGATTGGCCTGATTCATATTTGCAGACTTATTTGAGGTATTTATCGGACATTTATTTAATGATACTACAGACGAGAATTCATTTAAACAATAAAGGTGGATTAAATAAGACGTTACCTTAAAATTGATTTATCTGGATGCTTGGATTTGTATATGGACCTACATTTCAACTTGAGAATTACATGAATACCTTACCTTGATTTTGATCGATCACATAATACTGATTTTAGATTATTAGTTGCAAGTACTTTATTTGGTTATATTCACTGATAAATTATCTGATAATACTTATATTCAATGATATTGGACTTGGATTTGTTAGTAGACTCGATTGAGTTGGAGTTGACATTGGGTGAAGGAGTAGGCATAGATTGGGTTGACCTCACCTGGTGGCATATATATGCATGATTGACTAGTTACTTGGATTTCTGGATCTTGTGTTTGAACTTAATAGGAGTGAGAGTGTGTGATGGTATTAATTAAGATTGAACAGTGATTATTGGTTGGATATAAATGAGTATGTATTTATATACTGGGACTTGGATATATCGATGACTTTGAAAACCTGAGTTGATTAAATCTTTTTTCCGGATTATTTTATTCATGCCAGCAGGTCATTATTATTTTGAATACCATGATTCACCCGAAGAACTTGACTGATTATCTATGACATTACCTGATAGCTATATTGTCCATGTTACTATAGTTGCTGGGAAAATATTGTATACGGTAACAGCAGTCTCATGTTACACTTGTTACATGTCCTGTTACACCGGTATCCTATTCATTGACATTATATATCCTATTCTACCAGTAACTTGATTACACATGTTGATGTTGTTACCCACCGAGTTATCCCAGTGACCTAGGTAACATGTAGATTAAATAATCTTGATAATCTAAATAACCTGATATTAAACAACTTATACTGGGATTGGGGAGATTGATGGAGGAGAAAACGTCTGTATTTTGGGTGGACGTAGGATATAAGTTGCGCAGCCGAAATAGGGTTCCACTGCAGGGTTCCCATGGGGTGACTGGCACCCCGTCCTGTTCTTGTTCCTATATACATGTTATAATGTCCTTGACTACCTAGCGGTAGGGCCTGGTTCAGCGCCAGGAGTCTGGGTCGTGGTCCCGGGTATGTACGGAACCCACCTAAAGCATGAAAAATGTCTCCAACCGATCGGTTTCAATAACTTAGGACCTTGATTGTCATGTGTAATAGGCGTAGTATGTGATGCATTTATTTAAGTGGCAATGGAGTTCGCTGACGACATAATAATAATAAACTGTTCATAATGTACTGTAATTGATTGTCTTTGCCTGATTCATGTATGTATGTTGGACACCCGATGTTACACCTACCTGATTGGACATCTGATTCTAATACTGACTGACTATACCCGCTGATTAATAGATTGTGATAGACACCTGATTGAATATCTGACTGGACACATACACTACTGTGTGCTATCCACATTACTGTTTATTTACTTTATTCATGTTATTTTGTATTCCAATATATATATATTTTATCTGCTCACATGTTAAATGCACATGCACTTTCTGATTTATTTTCATACATTCACTAGGAGTTCTGACTCCCTGAATTTGCATATCCAGATCCGTGACTATTTATTACTGATCAGGTATTTGGAGAGGATTGCATGTGTTACGAGGAGCTGGAGTTTCTTTTTTCTTAATCATAGGTATTCTTACTCTTTATTCATGTTATTTCCTGACTCTATCTATATTTTGTCTAGTTGCCATTTCTTTCTTTATTCATTTGCTATCATTGTGCTAGATATTTGTATGTTATATTGCAGTGATATTGATTTATCATAGTAGATTTTATACCTTGTTCAGGTTACTTTAGACTTAGCGTATGCGTGAGGGTTTTTTTTCCTGCGTGCATACGTCGCCGACCTTCGTCGCGACTCCGGTTTTGCGTATTTTGAGAAGGGCATGATAGAAAGTATATTGTGTTTTACGATGTTTGGTTGGTAAAGTAAAAGTGTAAATGGAAAAGTATATTGTATTTTACGGTGTTTGATCGGTAATGTAAAAGTGTAAGTGAAAAAGTTGACCACGAAATTAATTGTAACAGTGATTTAAATATTATAAATACTATTAAATTAAATCTGCTATTGTAAATTAAATTGTATTAACAAATTCAGATAAAATATTAATAATCTTAATATTTTATTTATAACATAATATTAATAAAATATTAGTATTATTAGTAAAAATATTACTAAAATATTAACGAAATAAATAATATAAAATTTTAAGAAAATCTAAAGAACATTAATAAAATTTTAAGAATACTAATAAAACATAAATATTAAAATATCTTAAGAAAAATAATAAAATATAGTTATAATAATATAATATTATAAAATACTTAAAAATTATTATAATATTATTGTAATGTTATAAAACTATAAATTAACAAAGTAAAATATAATTATAATTTTAATAATAATTTATTATTATATTGAATTATTATTTAACATAATAAAATATTAATATAATAATAAAGTATATTATAATATTAAATATAATTATTTATATTTAAAATAAATAATAAATATGTAGTAATTTATATTAAAGTATAATATTTTTATATTAATAAAATATTAACTCTAAATGAAATATTAAAAAAATGGGAATAAGTATTAGTAAAATAGTAAAGTATTAAATAACAATATTAAATAAAAATATTAAATTAAAATTGTAAAATATTAAATATTAAAACAATATTAAAAATAATTGAAAACTAAAGATAAAAAATATAAAATAATTAAATAAGAAATTAAGCACTATTAAAAATATTAAATATTTAATAATTTTAAATTATATATTGATTATCAAGTAACTTCTTTGAACTGCAAGTGTATTACAAGTGGGATTTATATGACCACAAAATTAATTGTAGCAACTGCAAGTGAGAAAATGTGCGTGTAAAAGTGAGATTTACATGACCACAAAATTAACTGTAGCAACTGTAAGTGAGAAAATAAGAATTGTATTTTGCAAGTTATTTTTCTGCAAACTAAACAACAAAAAATGAATTTTTTTTTTTATAACTTACGACTTGTGACGTTTTGCGGCGAAACAAATGGGTCCTACGATCAGCCCTTTCACCTCTTGACGAAGTATTCCCATCTATCTCATCCTACGATGGCTGCCAGTCTTCATGATGCAACTTCTTGAGTGCAAATGAGAATCTCCTTTTCCTTTTTCTTTTTTTTTAATCACACTTTATGCATTCAACTGAAATACTTTTGTCTTCGTGGGTTCGGGTTGGATCTGAGACCCGATTAGACTCCAATTTTCAACTTTTTTTTTTCCTTTTTCTAAAAATAGAAGATATATTATTATTTTTTCAAATTACAAATCACCCCCACAAACGAATCCGTTCAATTGCCCACCCCCACCCCACGCCCTCTCTCTCCCCCATCCAATCCCCAACTCCCCACTCTCTCTCTCTCTCTCTCTCTCTCCACACTCTCTCTCTCCCTCTTCGCCTCCCGCGCTTTTCCGTCGCTCGTTTCCAAAAGAATCAAGAAAGCTAGGGTTAGGGTTTCCACTCCCATCCCCCAATCTGGACGACCAAGATGAATCGCGGCCGCGGCTACTCCCATTACCACCACGATTACCGCCCTAGACCCCAATTCGACCGCCGCCCGCCACCGTCGACGCCGCAGTTCGCCGTCCTCCTCAAGCGCCCCCCCAGAGATCCGAAGCCACTCACTTTCAGCGCCATCGACGACCTCATCGCCTCCCTCCCCTCCCCTCCCAAGGACCCCCTCGTCTTCCCCCCGCTGCGGTCCCTCCGGCGAGAAGAACACCGCCGCTAAACTCATTTTCCCCGCGCGCTCTGACGCCCTCGAAGCCCTCGCCTTCCTCTGGCGCCGCCGCCTCGACGGGGCCCACTTCCTCATCCCCGTGATCGATCCCTTCCGCTGCGATCCCTCCCTCAAGGCCGAGGAGCTGGAGCGAGTCAAGCAGGTTGTCGTCGAGCACATCGAGTCCCTCAGCAACGGCGAGATTGTGAATAAGTGCAGGCAGAGGGCGGAAGAGGTCGAGCGGGAGATAAAGAGGAAGTCGGCCTTCTCAGCGGCCGAAGAAGGCCAATGTTTTGAGCGAAAAACTCGAGGAGAAGGAGAGGTTGAACGTGGAGCTGGAGCAGATCAATGGGAAGTTGGAGGAGTTTAGGAGTTCGATGAGGAGCATAATAAACTATCTTAAGGGGGAAGATAGTATTTTGGAAGTTGGGGAGATTGATGTGTTCAAGTTCAGAAGGGATTTGGATTTCCACTGTTTGGTCAGGATTCACTCTATGGTGATGAGGGAGTGCGGAGGCTTAGTGATGGACTGCCCATCTATGCTTGGCGGAAGAAGATTCTTCAGACCATTTTTGACAATCAGGTACAAGAAACACATGTTTGTTGTTTTTACTGAGTGAGTTTCAATGATTTTGGTTCTGTGGTTAATAATGCATGATGATGTCCTTGTTATTTGTTGATGTAAAGATTTTTAGTTGAGCAGACTGTGCGTGGAAAAAAAAAAAAAGAAAAAAAAAAACCCACCCACACACCGCACTCTCCCTTACTTAGATTGATATCATAAGATTGTCTTCTGTGAGTGGATATGCCAATTTGAAATGTATATGATGGATGTAAATATTGTAATGATCACTGCATTGTGAATGTGTAATATTGGCTTCTTGTTGCTCATCCTACGATGTTCCTTATTCTGATGGCCAATTTGGCATTAAAAAATATTTCTTACAAATTCATTTGCCATTTTTGGTTATTCTTGTATAGCGGAATTGCTCATTGTATTATTCCCTCATGATATCCTTCTCTCTTAAAAATACATATTATATGCGTTTAGAATCTGCTTACATGCATAGTGATTTTTTGGGACTATATTAGGATAGACTTTTATTTTATTGACAAAGTTTGATGCCACAAGATTACTACCAAATAATTGGAAGTGCACACTTTATATGTTACTAGATCATAGAGATAAGCCAAATAGGATGGAAGGCTTTTTTTGTATGTGTATAGGAAAGAACTCGAAGAAAAAAGAGAAGGGGAGGTATACACGAGAAGTCTCTTCACTCTGATATTTCCATTAAACTTAGGGTTCATATAGGCTTCTAAACAATAAAATAAGGCTGGACTTTTGGAATTTCATAGCCGAACACATTGCTGTGATTCAATCAAGGCCCATGATAGTAATTGAATCAAACTTTTATGGTTCAATTATTGATATAAATATGAAAACCAATTAACTAACCAACATTATCTTAGGATGGCAGCCTAAATCTAAATTAAACAACTATTTTTGATAATTGCACTTTTCTTTGAGTTATGTCAATTTTTGTACCTAGAATGCATCCATACAATCTTCATCTGAATTTGGTCGATAAGAGCCTCTCATAATGATCGTCAATAATGTTGTAACTCATTACGGATGACCTTTCTATATCCATCTATGCTGCCCATAATTGGTGAGAAAGTTTAGTTGGTTAGACTTCCAAGTGATACTGAAAAAAGCGTGCTTTGAAGGCAAGTGTCAATTTTTTTTAATGAAGCACCAGGAGAAGTCATATATACTGTGTGCGATATGCTTTTTAGAGTAGCAGTTGCAGGGCTATGATAAAAGAACATCATATAAACATGCTTTTTTATATGTGTATGTGTGTGTTAAATGGTATTTCCCATTCTACTGAACTTGTTTGGTCTAAAATGAAATTTGCTGTTTGCCTTTCATCTATCACGCCTACCCCTCAAAGGTTTGATGACCCCTTGCAATCCTTTTGTTGGAAACTCTCCTAATTCCTTTTAATGGCGACTTCCTGTGGTGAGTCCCTTCCAGTGGCAAGCCGTTGGATTCAAAGCGTTTGTAATGGCAACTGTCCAACCAGAAAATTCTTTTGGCTTTTCCCCTCTATCCCTTTCCTCTCAACTTCGAAACACCATATGAGTTATCTAATCAATTAATTTTAGGGTATTTTATTGAGTTAGATTTAATTTCTCTATCTTTATCTTTATTTGCAGAGCCTATAAAAGGTTAAACTATCAAAGTTTGTAGATTGGAAATAGTAGTTTTGAAAAGGTGTAGATATAAAAGTTACATGGTTGCTGTTATGATACTACTTTTTATCACAGGATTAATTTTACTAACTACTGAGATGGTTCTATTATGGTTCATTCTTTATAAAAGAAGACAAATAGCTGAAAAGAAACCCATTGGAAAGCATATCCGCATGAATCCATTATAATTCTTGGTGAGGTCATCACTTAAATAGTAAGAGCACTGAGTAAAACTTTTGGAAGTAGGCGGAGTTTCTATGAAGGCATCCTTTAACTACCTAAGCTTGTAAAATGGTGTCAAATTAGTGGACAAAATAAAACTTGAAGTTATGAGCCCTAAATGATAATAGGGTCACTATGTGATGAGGACATCACGCAGTTCTTTATCTTGTCATGTCTTAGCTTATTCAGGGGATTTAGTATTTTGTTTCAGCCTTATTTGAGTGTAGCTGTTTTAGCTTTATTTGTGTTCCTTTGTGGGCGTTTAGTACCACATCGGTTATTTCCCAGTACTCCTCTCTTGTAAAGCCTATATAAAGCCCCCTAGACTATTGTATTGAACAAAGGAATGAACGAATGATTAAAACTTTTCCTCAAATTATTTTGTTAAAATTCTTGAGTTCAGCTGCTCTCGAATTTAGGGTGAGAAGCCCATGCAAGGGGTGGAAACCCAAATTTTATCTTATCCTCAATTTAAATTTTGGTTACGATTTGAAGGTGATTGCGATCTAGGTGGTTTTACATCATTTTGACTCAGTCCGAGTCAACTCAGCAGTGACTCAGTGCAATACGATAGCAACTCAGTGGAACACTGAGTCAGCTCGGCCCAGTTACTGAGCTGACTGAGTCAGCACAGTCCAGGTTCAGCACCTAACTTCCAAAGGCCGTTCAGAGTCCGTTTCAAGTCCAAATTGAGCCATTCTCGATTCATTGGATTCGTGACAAGCAGTACTACGCTCCTATAGCAGTCACAATCTGGTTCAAGATCCGATCGTCTTTCAGATTCAACTCAGGAGATCAGCGCACCACAGTTCACAACTTGTTTCTGCCCTGATTCGGACCCGATTTGCGCCATTCTCGAGGCATCCAGCTTCCACTTCTTATCACCGCTGTCCAAAGTCTTGTGGGCAATCTCAACTCTTCAGTGTGAATATTTCTCTAAGGAATCTTCGAGAACTTTTGCGTTTGGACGTGAACGACTCCCCCTCAGGTGATATCACAACTTGACCTAATTCGTTAACTGTTGATTACTTGCAATTACTATACGGATTGCTATAATTTGTTGGTAGAAATGCTATTTGCTTCGATCTAGTGGTTGCATCTTTTCATCATATTAGGAATGCATTTTATTTACATTTAAAGCTTAAACTTTAGGGAATTTTTTGTTTAGTGCATACATTTAGTTTAATTGACTTTAGGGCTCTCCATTGCATCTGCTTGCTTGCTTGAGTCATCATGACTAATCAGCATTATAGGGACTCCTACTTAGACCACCTACACAATTTCCATCAGAGTCATATGTCCGTTCATGAGTACATTACCATATTTAAGGACGTAACCCATCGTAGTGAAGTGAGAGAGCACCCTTCTGAGACTCTAACTAGGTTTATTTGGGGTTTACGGCCTAAAATAAAACATGCTATGATTACTGGCCCCTATGACTTAGACACTGTTGAGGATGCCTTTGAAGTTGCATTGAAATTGGATTTGACTTTCAAAACGCTAATCAATACCAAGGTCAAATGCTCTAAATGTAAGGGCTATGGACATTATAATTATCAGTGCCCCTCAGAGAGTCAACATCTTAGAACTGTGCCCACTGATGAAGTTGACGATTCGGAGGCTGTTAAGGATGACCAAGTTTCTTCTAAAACTCTTAATATAATTGAAGACATAGCAGTTGATTCTGTCACACAGATTAGTGATGAAATTCACCTGTCTTCTGATAGTGCCAATGATGACGTGGACGAGACAGTTGAGCCTAATATACCCACTGTGCCTGATCAGCCATTCGAGTCTCCTTGTGTTGAACCTAGTTTTATGGTTATTCCAATCAATTCATCTTTTAAGGAGTCACCTGAATTTCTTGCCATGGTCCAACAAATGGTTTCTAATACTTCTTTTTCGGGTTGTTTAGAGTTTGTGTCCGAGTCCCGTGTACCTCCATCGTTAGATTTGTGTCCTTCTCGGCATATTATATCTCTCATTCTCCCATCATTAGAAGTTATGCTTAGAATACCTCCTGCTTTGCATCTGCCTGTTGCATATATTGATGACATCACTAGACCGATAGCAAATTGCAATGATACTCATAAATTTGCTGCATACCCATATAGTATTTTGCAGGAATTTGCAGTTGATAATAGGGTGATGGTTACGAGTCACTTTGAGGTCACGAGAAAGTTACACGCTTGGTGTAAAGATTTCGAAATGACTCTGAAGAGGATTGCGTACATTGCTAACGAGTTGGATAGCCCGTGGGATCCTGGTATCAGCTCCGTCTTCAGCCAGGATGATGCGCCTCGCTCTACTCTCGGTGCCTTGATCGTGCTACTATCTTCCACAACCGATCTGTCAGGGAGACCAGCTCCTCCTCCGCCACCATGGTCTCGACATGATGTACTCATGCTGCTGCCACGACCACCACCTTGGCCCGATTGAGATGCTTCGTGAGGATAGTCCTCACTCGACAGGGTCGAGTTTCTCCCACCCCGAGGGAATTGATGAGGACATCACGCAGTTCTTTATCTTGTCATGCCTTAGCTTATTCAGGGGATTAGTATTTGTTTCAGCCTTATTTGATTGTAGCTGTTTTAGCTTTATTTGTGTTCCTTTGTGGGCGTTTAGTACCACATCGGTTATTTCCCAGTACTCCTCTCTTGTAAAGCCTATAAAAGCCCCCTAGACTATGTATTGAACAAAGGAATGAACGAATGATTAAAACTTTTCCTCAAATTATTTTGTTAAATTCTTGAGTTCAGCTGCTCTCGAATTTAGGGTGAGAAGCCCGTGCAAGGGGTGGAAACCCAAATTTATCTTATCCTCAATTTAAATTTTGGTTACGATTTGAAGGTGATTGCGATCCAGGTGGTTTTACATCACTATGATTTATTCTGACGTTGCTATATCTACTTCTTCCTCCTCTTCTTGTTATTCGTTAGAGAAAGGGGTGTAAGCCCTTTAAAATTTTAATAGTTCTGCGAAGAATTTTACGAGAGTGGTAGAGATATAGAATATCTATGGTTTTCTTGCTAAAAAAGTTTAAGGAGAATGGTGATTAAGAATGAGAGATGTTCTCTTGATTATCTTTAAATCGATGGGCAATTAACATTTTACGAACCTTGCTCACAACATTAAGGGTGATAACAGTTTTTTTGTGTGTGTGTGTGTGTGTGTGTGTGTGTTGGGTTGGGTTGGGGTTGGTTGGGATTCCAAGTGTTTAAAATAAATTTAAGGCAGTTATTATTTTTTGAGGTGAACTTTAATTTTTAGCTTTTGAATTTACTCATTAGTATTTGGGCTCTTATTCTGTAGTTTTATATATCACCAGCGTTACGAGGACACTTCAAATTTTAGGTTCTTCCCTGTGTCGGAGATTTGGACATTTGAACACTCTAAGAGGACACTTAAAAGTAATATAAGTATGACAACACCACAGTTATGTTGCAATCTTGGATTTTTTGTATGCAAATTATTGACACTAGATTGTGTTCGCTAAACACCTGATGTCATTTTTGTTGAACCCTGACCCTGTTATGTTAGTTGATTACTCGTTACACACAGGCAATGTACATATTTGCATGACACTGTTGAGAGTGCTGTTGTCCACTGCTCTGTATAATCTGTTTCTGTTATTTATAGTTTCATATGATTTAGCAATTGTTTTCTTTGTCATTAATGCCACTGAAGTCCTTACTATATACTAGTTGCTATCTGCCTAACATATTAAGCTCCTGAACATTTGCCTGCTTGCTCCTGGAATATTGCTTCTGATGAATAACATCAGTTTCTATACCTCTGTTGCGTAGCCTAGTTGTTTAATAGTTTATTCTGATTGCTATTTTGGTAGTTCAATTTAATTTATCAGTCAATACTCTCAGAGCACATGTCTGTTTTGAATAAAATATATAATAAGGTATGATGAGAATTTATAATTGTCAATATTTCTTAAACTTCGTTTCTCATAGGTCACAGTTGTAATTGGGGAGACTGGTTCTGGGAAGAGTACTCAATTGGTCCAATTCATTGCTGATTCAGGACTAGCTTGTACTGAATCAATTGTGTGCACGCAGCCTCGCAAAATTGCTGTCCATTCTGTAGCACAAAGGATTGGGGAGGAAAGTAATGGATGCTATGATGATGACTACTCTGTTGTTTCTTATCCTTCATATTCATCTTCTCTGGAATTTAATTCAAGGATAATATTTATGACAGACCATTGTCTCTTGCAACATTACATGGGAAAGAAGAATTTTAAAGGCATTTCATGTATCATTATAGATGAAGCTCATGAAAGAAGCTTGAACACTGATCTCCTTTTGGCATTGATTAAGAAAGAACTGCTTCATAGTGAATTAAGGGTTATAATAATGTCCGCCACGGCTGATGCAAGCAAGCTTGCAGATTACTTTTATAGTTGTCCTACTATTTGTGTGAAGGGGAGGAACTTCCCTGTTAGTATTAAATATATTCCTGATGTGTCTACTGAGGCTGCTTGGTCTAGAGTTCCTAAGTTAACCTCTGGTAAATGTGCTTCATATGTTTCTGATGTTGTTATGATGGTGAGGATGATTCATAAGTCTGAAGAATCTGGTGCTATTCTTGCTTTCTTGACTTCTCAAATGGAAGTAGAATGGGCTTGTGAAAGTTTCAATGATCCTTCAGCAGTTGTCTTACCAATGCATGGCAAGCTTTCTCATGAAGATCAAAGTCGTGTCATGCAAAATTACCCCAGAAAGAGGAAAGTCATATTCGCCACAAATGTTGCAGAGACTTCTCTTACCATTCAAGATGTCAAGTATGTGGTTGACTCTGGCATGGTTAAGGAGAGCAGGTTTGAGCCGAGCACTGGAATGAATGTTCTCAAGGTTGGTAGGATCAGCCAAAGTTCTGCCAATCAACGAACTGGCCGAGCAGGTCGAACAGGGCCAGGGAAGTGTTACAGGTTGTATTCCGAATGTGATTTCCAATCAATGAAAATGCATCAGGAGCCTGAAATTCGTAAAGTGCACCTTGGAATTGCTGTTCTGCGGATTCTTGCTCTCGACATAAAGAATGTTCAAGACTTCGATTTTGTTGATGCTCCAGATCCGAAGGCAGTAGAAAAGGCCGTGCAGAATCTTAACCAGCTAGGTGCTATTGTGACAAAAAATGATGTTCTTGAAATTACAGATACTGGTCTTCAGTTGGTCAAATTGGACATTGAACCACGACTTGGCAAGATTATTCTTGATTCTTTTGGCTGTGGCCTTAGAAAAGAGGGGCTCGTTCTTGCTGCTGTAATGGCAAATTCTAGCAGTATTTTCTGTAGAGTTGGTAGTGAGGAAGACAAGCATAAAGCAGACTGTCTTAGGTTGCCATTCTGTCATCGAGATGGTGACCTATTCACTCTTCTTTCTGTCTACAAGAAATGGGAGGAAGTGCAAGAAAGTAGAAATAGGTGGTGTTGGCAGAATAGCATAAATGCAAAATCTCTGAGAAGATGTCAGGATACTGTACTGGAGTTGGAAAAATGTCTACGGTATGAACTCAATGCCATTGTTCCCAGTTATTGGTATTGGAATCCACATAAAGCTACTGAATACGATAGATTATTGAAGAAGATTATACTCTCATCTCTCATCGAGAATGTTGCGATGTACTCTGGATCTGAGCAACTTGGTTATGAAGTGGCTTTATCAGGTCAACAGCTGCAACTTCATCCTTCATGCTCACTGCTAGTATATGGACAGAAGCCAAGTTGGGTAGTTTTTGGTGAAATTTTATCCATAGAAAGTCGTTATCTGGTTTGTGTGAGTTCTGTGGACTATGATGACTTGCTTAAAATTCAGTGTCTTTTGTTTGATGTAATACAGTTGGAGAGACGGAAGATGAGTGTGAGCATAATTACTGTAGTTGGCAATAATCTTCTTAGGAGGTTTTGTGGGAAATCAAATTCGAACCTACAAAGTATTATTTCACATATTAGAGAAGAATGCATGGATGACCGTATCAGTATTAATGTTGACTTTGTTAGAAGAGAAATTCAGATTATTTCTACTGCAAAAGATATGGAGAAGGTCTCGTGTATTGTAAAAAGCCACTTGGAGAGTGAAAAAAGATGGTTGAGAGATGAGTGCATCGAGCGAAACTTATTCCATGGTGGACCTGGAACTCCTCCCTCTGTGGCTTTGTTTGGTTCTGGTGCTGCAATTAAACATTTGGAACTTGAGAAGCGGTGTCTTACTGTAGAAATATTTCATCCAAATGCACCTGAGCTAAATGAGAAGGAACTTCTGATGATGGTTGAACAATATGTTCCTGGTGTAGCAAGCTTTTTCAAACATTCTGGGACCGGATTAGAGGGTGCAGGCTCAAATAAGTGGGGCAGGATAACATTTCTTTGTCCTGAATCTGCTGAAAATGCTGTTGCTAAATTGAATGAGGTTGAATTTTATGGTTCCCTTTTGAAGGTACTCCCAGTGAGAGCCGGGGATCACAAAACATTACCATGCTCTGCGGTAAGAGCCAAAGTTTGCTGGCCACGTAGACGCAGTAAGGGAGTTGCACTTATTCAATGTGCAGAGGGGGATGCTGAATCTATTGCTAGAGAATGTTTTGCCTTGGCCATTGGAGGGAAATATGTGAATTGTGAGGTCAGCTTAAAGTGCAGAAATTGTGTGTTTGTGTCAGGGATTCCAAAAGATGTTTCAGAATCAGAAATATATGAGGAATTTGTAAGCATGACAACAAGGAGAATTCTTGGAATTAAACTGTTGAAGTATGATGGCATCATTAGTGCCCCAGAAGCTACTTGTGCTGAAGCACTTACAAGGGAACTTGCCCCTTTCATGCCAAACAAGAATTGCACAAACCGACATTTCCAGGTTGAAGTGTTTAGCCCTGAACCAAAAGATCATGTAGTGAAAGCTATGATAACTTTTAATGGCAGCTTTCATCTGGAGGCAGCAAAGGCTTTGGATCATCTTGAAGGGAAGGTTTTACCAGGTTGTCTGCCATGGCAGAAGATACAGTGTCAACATGTGTTCTACAGCACTGTTTCTTGTCCTGGTCGCATCTATGCTGTTATTAGGGACGAGCTTGATTCTTTACTAAAGACCTTCAAGAGTAGAACAGGTATGCTTCTTACAAAAAAAAATTTATTGTGTTGCATTTACATATACATGATTCTTATCTTCTTTTCCTTTGTGAAAATTATGGTAACTGTTTCATGTTTTTTTTCTATTGGATCGTGCAATCTGATTTTGATGCGCAGTTGAATGAATTTTATGCTTCTTTGCTGTTTATTTTTCCTGGACAGAAGCAGCCAATGCCACATAAAAATACTACTGGTTGATGGGCTTAATGATATACTCAATACTTATTGCTGACTGTTTACACCCTAGATGTACCCCCAGATGTGCGGTGACATTATATGTTGTGCTTAGTAGGAAAGGTTGGCAAGGTTGCCAGCCAAAATATTGGTAACAAGGCTTGTTGGTTGAGGTCAGGTTACATTTGGTATCACTTGAGTTTAATAGGTTCACTTTAATTATCATGTGATACATTTATACATTTTTTTCACTGTAAATATGTGTTTTTTTGTTCATATGAGCATTCTGGGAAGAATTTCGGCTCCATATCCTTAGAAGAATATATCTATAACAATCAAATTGCTGGAATTTATATCTTTTACATGATTTTTTAAAAGAGCGTGAAATTGATTAATAAAATTTTGAAAAGAATTTCTAGTTGTAATATTCAAGAAGCATTTGACACAGTTTTCTTTCTGTAGTTTATATTACTGGTTCAAATGTTAAGTTACAAACCTCAAGAATTATTAAGGGTATCAAATTACAAGGTTTAGTTTGGTTGATGTTGTTTCAGCATTGTATGAATACTGTTTCCCTAGGGGAAAGCTATCCGGGCTTTCCCACTAGAAAAACTCTTGAAATTGATGATCATGGTATTCCCATTTGCAAATTATATTAGTACTTCAGGTTTTATTTTGGACTTGGCAGGGAATCCCAAATGTTTGTCAGCATGCACGAACATGATTTTGAGAAACATTTCCATTTAAAGACTTACAACAAAATTTTCATGGTGATCAGATATCGAGTTTTCTAGTTAAGCTTGGTTGAAAAGTTCAAATTGCATGTGAAGTATGAAAGATAAAACATGAATATAGTACCGTCGGTGCTTTTCCAAATCAAGACAAAGCCCTAAAATGTCTTTAATGTTCATACCCTAGAATGTCAGGTTTCCTCAGATTCCAAACTGGCTGCCAAGGGGTCATCTAAGTAGTAAGTGCACCTAGGATGCAAAGTTAATGATACAGTGAAAGGACATGACAACACCTAAGAATCTCTAGAATGTCTATGAGGTTTCATGCCTTAGAATGTCATTGAGGTTTCATACCCAGATTCCGACTGGCAACACCATGGAGTTATGCACCTAGGATGCAAAGAGATATAATGACAGGAAAGGACACATATGGAACCCCGACATGACAGACACGAGACACAGTAGGGATAACTTAATTATTAAAAATATTATGTTTTATTTTTCTTTTTCTTTTTTGGTAGAAGGTCTTATGCTTTTCCATTTATTTAATTCAATTAAAAAGAAAAAGCAATTTAAACCACACACAAAAGAGTCTAGATGATGTCTTTTCCTTATGGTTGTATTGGGATTAATGAAAAGTACATTTTTTTTGTTTTTATGAGTATTTGTGAACATCGTAACATATTATGCATTGTTGTTTCTCTAGTGTGATTTGAGTTTTATGAATTCCCGTGTTTTTGTTTAGAAATGCATAATACGATTGCAACATATATCAATAAAAGCGCGTTCGAAATGGATGCTTGCTTACTCCAGTGTTGTTAGAGGCGATCGAGGCGATGCGCCTCAGGCGCGAGGCGAAGCGAGGCGCAACAATGCGCCCCGCATGGCAGGCGAGGCGCGCGTGGGCAGCGCGAGGCGCGCGCCTGAATGCGCCTTGCGTGTGCCTCGCGCGAAGCGTGAGGCGATCGCCTCTATGCGCTTATTGTTTGTGGGGCGGGTCGGGTTACAACTCGCCAATTTAGAGGGTAAATTCGGCCCGCTTAAGTTAGATAAAAAGTAAAAATGAAAAAACTAATTTTTTTTACTGCAGACGAACCCGATCTAGGGCAGAGGGGCTCCCGCATTCGTCGTCGTCGCCTTCATCACTATCGCCTTCGTCGTCGTCGCCAGGTAAGCGCTTTCTCTCCACTCCAGCTCTCTCTCCCCCTCTTTCAGCCCTCTCTTGATCTTCTCTATCTTTCTTCTCTCTCAGAGACAAAGATATCTCATCTCTGAGAGAGAAGAAAGACAGAGAGCGAGATTAAGAGAGAGAGAGGAAGAGGGGAGAGAGAGAGCTGGAGAGGAGAAAGAGATCAGGAGAGAGAGGAAGAACGAGAGAGAAACAAAGAGAGGTGGATTTGTCTCTGATGCATTTTTAGTGTAATTTTTTAGTGGTTTTTTAGTGTAAATTTTTAATACTTTTTTAGTGTGCATTTTTCATTATCTTGGAATACAAGAAAAAAATATATCCATAATCATGTGCCTCACTGAAGTATGTGTCTCACTGAATACATCCATAATACATCAATGCAAAGAAAAGAATACATCCATACAAAGAAGAAATCCATAATACATTCATAATACATCCATACAAAAAGAAAAAAATATGCGCCTCATTGAAGTGAGGCGATCGCCTCACCTTGCGCTTCGTGTGCGCTGGATCCTTTGCGCCTCACACTGCGCCTCGCGCCTCAATAACACTGGCTTACTCACACAAGCAAACGCCCGTAAAGCATCACCAAAGATGGTGATTGCATAATGTGCAAAAAGGCATGTTTGATGAATGAGGCAGATTGGCCGCACACCCAATATCCCTTACACCTTTGTGGTAAATCCCCACCAAGAGTTGGAATTTAAGGAATGCGTGTGGACTTGATGTGAAACTGGGTGAGTGTCATGTAGGAAATCAGTGAAGTAATCAAACTCGCAACGTTTCACCAAATAAAACGATCTTCGGCAGGAAAACAATGAAAAAAACTAACAATGTCAAACAAATAGATTTTACAAAGTATTGCATGCTAGTTTTGAACATTTCTAATCTCAGTAAGATCTAATTACAATAGCTATATCATGCATGGCAAGTTCTATTATCAATATCAATGATATGCGATCAAAGGAATTGCAGATTCACACATCTCACCATATAGTGGACAATATGAGGTAAAGATAATACTCTAGAGATGAAGTAACTGATGTATAATTCAACTAATAAATAGATTGCTTTGAAATAAACTTACAGACCAAGAACTCGCTGTCATACTCCAAGGGAAAACTGAGAAGCACGTTTTAGATACCTGTAGCCGCTGCTGTTGCTGGAATTTTGTTGCTGCTGCTTCTGCTCTGCTCTGCTGCTAGTCTGATGCTGCTGGTGGTGGTGGTTGTTGCTGGCTGCGTGCTACTGCTGTTGGCTGCTGCTCCTGCTCCTGCTGCCGCTGCCGCTTTAGCTTGCTACTGCTGTTCCTGCTGCTGCTGGTCTGCTATGTCTGTTGTTGTTGCTGTTGATGTTGGGAGGAGGGGATGTTGGGAGAAAAAGAACTAAAGAGAGGCAGGAGAAGAGAGACAGAGGAGCTACATATGCAAGAGGGGGGTAAACTTTAGCTTAAAACATTCAGTCCAGAAGAGAGAAGGGAGAGAGGAGAAAGGGCAGAGGCATTGATAGGGAGAAAGCTACTGGATTTCAGTTCATTCATTCATTCCCCATCATAGAGTACATCAAGTTGCCTTTATCAGGCTCCAAATTCAGTTCAGAAATTGCCCCCATTATCAGTAACCAGTTCTGTTTAGAAACTGAACACAACCGCCCACAACCAGTTCAGTTCAGACACTGAACACAACTGCACCACTGAAATACATCTCTAATACACTAAAATACATAATGAAATACAATTAAATACACTAACAAATACACTGAAATACAATAAAAAGTGAAGCTCAGATGTCTCTATCAGTTCTCCCCAGATGGGAGAGAACTCGACCCCGTCGAGTCAACTGCAGAGCTGCTCTCTTGCTGCTGTAAGTTTATTTCCTGCATCTTAGATTACTAGTTAAACTGCATCGTAAATTCAATATCTAAAATGTTATCAATTTTCTCTGCTGTATAGGATGAATATCTGGAAGTGAGAAAGTGAAGGACTCTAAAAAATTGGCTCAGGATAAGGCTCATCAACCAGTGAATTGTTTATGGACAATCAAGACGTTGTAAACCACTTAGTCATCAATATTGAAAATAGAACTGATGCCAAATCTATAACATAAATATTGTAATTTATTTTTTTTAAGATTTTGAAAAGTCCAGCATTACAGGCATGCAAATCTTTAACAGTTTCCTAGAGAAACCATTTCGGACGAATCCGAACTATCACAAAATTGTCAACACTAAAGTTTTAAATTCCTTTCCTGATGTCAGACCATAACTTATAGTTAGCGTTGCTTGTTCAAATGTATCACTGATTTCTAGTGTGGAACTTGCATGTGTGTGACAAAATATGATGCAGACTCAGATGTTTAAACCTTAAATGCAGACTCAGAAACTCTATAACGAAGTGTAGTAGAGAACTTAACTTAGTGCCTATCATTGCTAAAAAGTCTTCCCAAAAGATAGCCAGTGAACTTTGACTCTCTATTGGATATTAAAGTTTTAGGCACTTGGTTCAGTGATCATCAGTATACACGACCTCGATTAAAAGGGATTATCAATCGAATCATCCTAACTGTATGTGACAATATGCCTGTTATTTTAACGACTTCAAGTGAGATCCTAACAGGTAAAGTCTGAAGGAAAGCACACTTAGGTGTAACCGTAATGACAGAAAAGTTTATGATATGTAGAACATTAGTTTCTTCCATATTGATACCCTTCAAATCTTTGGATATAGATTGATCATAGATGGTAAAATTCTTGATCTGTCCTACATCCTTTGTCACTGTATAATTCCAAAACTTATCCTCATAGACATGAGTGTTTATTGGGATAAGGAATTGTGGTTTACCCTCTAGTGCCAACTCATCAACCTGCCTTTCAAATTCAGTTTTCTCGGCAGGATTCAACCTAGGGTGTGGCATGTCGGAAAGGCTATCCCATAGTATTAAGACAATGCGTGTTGGATATCATGTGTCGGTGGTAGCTTGCACAGGAGGTCTTCAGACAAGAGTCACAAGACATCATCAAGCTTTGTAGTCACAGGGGTGACTTCGAGGAGCGACGAAGTACTCTTTTCAGGAAAGATATCACTGAACTCCGTAGTAACTGAGGTGACTTCGAGAGGGATCATAGTACTCTCTTTAGGAAAGACATGAATAGACTCTGTGGTTACTGGGATCACCTCGAGTGGACTCGAAGTACTGGATTCTTCAATATTACCACCCATGTTCTCTTTGTCAGAGTTGGAATCTTCTGGTTCTTTCGCCTGGTAAGTGAACTCTTCAGAGTCAAGACTCTTTATTTGTTACATACAGTTTATCAATGACAACTCTGACTGTGCTTAGTGTCGGCAGTAGAGGAGGAATGTGCTGACGACCAGAGCAGACAACGACACTAGGGGTTGGCAGTAAAGGAGGAAGGGGCTCTAGATTTGTTACAGGTGGTTTCTTAACTTTAGCTACTTTGACTGGAGTTGGACAGTTGACTGCAACATGCCCGTAACCCTGACATTTGTTACCTTGGATTGCCGGATGATAAGAGGGGGACTTGAATACTTGATCCAACCTAGTTATGCAACTCAAAATTTCATCTATCTTTTGGAGGATTTTGGAGTTGGTGTCCATATTGATGGTTTAGGATTCACTAGCCATTTTTTTATTTTTTAACTTAATGCAAGGTGTTCCTGCCTAAACCTTGTGCTCTGATACCAAACTGATGTGAAACGGTGGGTGCGTGTCATATAAGAAATCAGTGAAGTAATCGAACTCGCAACGTTTTACCAAATAAAACGATCTTCGGCAGGAAAGCAATGAAAAAAATCAGTATTCTAAAAAACCCGTTATATAACTCGTTATAACTCGTTATATAACCTAACTCCGACCAATCGTTACGTAACAGGGCTAAAAAACACAATATTTCATAATTATGGTTATTTTGCCCATAACGTTCGTTACGTTACGTTATTAACGTAATGCACCGTAACTTACGTTAGGTGCAAGTCGACTTTTTATAAAACCCCTCAAATTCGCTCGGTCTAGGGTCAAAAAAATCCTCTCTGCAACTTTGCCACCGTCTCTGCAACCTTGTCGTCGGTGCCGAGAAGAAGAAAGAAGAATAAGACCTACCTCTGGTGGTTCTCCGTCGTGATGGTTCTCGCCGACGTCTCCAAGCGGTGGTTCTTCGTCGTGGTTCTCGCCGGCGTCGTCTCCAAGCGGTGGTTCTCCGTCGTGGTTTACGCCGACGTCATCTCCAAGCACATGTAAACTCTTTCTTCTCTCTTTGCTCTCTCCCCCCTCCTTATCTCTCTTTGCTCTCTCCCAAGAGAGAGAGAGGAGAGAGATCTGGAGAGAGATCAGGAGGGGGAGAGCAGAGAGTGAAATATCTAGGTGGCGAGGGCAGAGAGATAATTGTTAAAAATATTGGCTGGGATATTATTATCAAAAGATAATTGCTAGAAATTATCATGCTTGTTATCATACTTGTTATAATTCAATTATCATGCTTGTTATACTTTGTTATGTTTGCGAATTTATTATGAAATTTGTTATGTTTTCGAACTTATTATAACTTGTGAATGTGAAAAATTATTGTAATACTTACTAAAAATTGTTGTGAGACTTACTAAATGTGTGATATATTATTTTGATATTTTTTAAAATTTTTAAAATTTTTTCTTATTTATATAAATTCTTAAATATAGTATATATATTTATTTTTATTAAATAAATATTAAATCGCGTAACCTACGTTATGCGTTACGTTATAACCTATATTAACATTACAAAGGAAAAACGTTATCATTACGTTATCGTTATTTTAAACATTGAAAAAACTAACAATGTTAAACAAATGGATTTTGCAAAGTATTGCACGCTAGCTTTGAACATTTCTAATCTCAGTAAGATCTAATTACAATAGCTATATCATGCATGACAAGTTCTATTATCAATATCAATGATATGCGATCAAAGGAATTGCAGATTCACACATCTCACCATATAGTGGACAACATGAGATAAAGATAGTACTCTAGAGATGAAGTAACTGATGTATAGTTCAACTAATAAATAGATTGCTTTGAAATAAACTTACAGACCAAGAACTCGCTGTCATACTCTAAGGGAAAACTGATAAGCACGATTTAGGTACCCGTAGCCGCTACTGTTGCTGGAATTTTGTTGCTGCTGCTTCTGCTCTGCTGCTAGTCTGATGCTGCTGGTGGTGGTTGCTGCTGCTGCGTGCTACTGCTGCTGCTGGTTGCTCCTGCTTCTGGTACTATTTGCTACTGCTACTCCTGTTGCTGCCGGCTGCAGCTCTTCCTGCTGCTGCCTGCTGCTGCTGCTGCCTGTTGCTGCTGCCGCTTCAGCTTGCTGCTGCTGCTCCTGCTGTTGGCTGCTACTGTTGCGGCTTGCTGCTGTTGTTCCTGCTACTGCTGCTGCTGGTCTGCTGCGTCTGTTGCTGCTGCTGTTGATTACTGTTGATGTTGGGAGGAAGGGATGTTGGGAGGAAAAGAAGAAACTAAAGAGAGGAAGGAGAAGAGGGAGAGAAGCTACATATGCAAGAGGGGGGGGGGGTAAACTTTAGCTTAAAACATTCAGTCTAGAGGAGAGAAGGGAGAGAGGAGAAAGGGGAGAGGCATTGGTAGGGAGAAAGCTACTGGATTTCAGTTCATTCATTCATTCCCCATCATAGAGTACATCAAGTTGCCTTTATCAGGCTCCAAATTCAGTTCAGAAATTGCCCCCATTACCAGCAACCAGTTCAGTTTAGAAATTGAACACAACCGCCCACAACTAGTTCAGTTCAGAAACTGAACACAACTACACCACTGAAATACATCTCTAATACACTAAAATACATAATGAAATACAATTAAATACACCAACAAATACACTAAAATACAATAAAAAGTGAAGCTCAGAAGTCTCCATCAGGACTGCTCCTAACCCCCCATACGTGGTGGAATATCGGAATAGGAAAGAGGTAGGATGTCGTCCCCTACAAAGAGATAAGGGTTGTAGCCCGTTATATGGATGTGACAGTAAAGTAATGTTTTCGTATGAACAAACCAGCCAGAACCTTTGAGGCGAGACACATTAGATATCTATGAAAGGTTTTGATACTCACAAGGGAAACAAACTAAAGTTCATTTGCAATAAGGACGTTGGCGTGTTCTTTGTTTGGGAGTAGTCTCAAGGCTGTGCGTTGGAAAGACGCATCAGAACCATTGGATTGGATGCCTGTCACCATCCTCCTCTTCAGTCGCACTTGTGTCTACGACCATGACCTCGATTGTGTTTGACTGACATAACTGAGTTCTCGGTGAAAGAAGTAGGTGTTGCAGTAGACGGTAGACCCACGTCCAGCGAACACTTATAGAACTCTGGAATAGGCAGAAGAGAAGGAAGGCACATTGTCACCATCAAGAATGCGACCACGAACCTATGGCACCAACAATGGATCCAGCTCAGGTAAAAACTTTGACACTACTAGATCCTCACGATATCCTTTCAACATCTGAAAATCAGTAACAAGAGGCTGATGGACATCTAACTCATCTAAGATCACTCGCAAAGTAGAGTAACAAACATATCTCCCATTCGTAAGGTGAACAACTAATATAACTCAAACATTTAAGAGATGTTTTTCTCATTAGCATACATCTCCGTCAGAGTATCCCAGATATACTTAGCAGTATGCAAGAACATAACGCCTACACTCACCTTCACCTCCATACAATTAAGTAGCCAAGTGATCATACAACAGTCATCAGCTAGCCAACTATAATCTTAGGTATCGGGAAAAGCTTCAATGAGGTGCTTCATCTTCTTCTGACCACTAACGAACAGACGAATAGATTGTGCCCGCAAGAGATAACTAGTATTATTAAGCTTCATGGTAGTAGCAACACATGATTTCAGGACCATATTAACAATGGTTGGAGTAGTAACGACCTAGACTTGCTTGAGCTCGTCTTCAGTAGTACTCATTGCAGCCAGATGAAAGTAAGCAATAGTCAGACGAAGACAACCGACAAAGTTAGGAACAAAAGGACATCAATGAAACAAGAACGAGACTGACAACTCGAAATCAGATCTGATCGTACCAGATAGTAGTAAATATTGTTTAGGATTATGACGTGAATACGTCGTGGAGGTTAATTAATGTCGGATTTGGCAGTTTCCTTTTCTGGATCTGTTTTGAGTCTGAGTTGGATTCAAGTTTTCTTTATTCTGATTGAAGGTGTTTTGAGTCCGAGTTGAATTCAAGTTGCCTTTATTCTGATTGAAGGAGTTTGTTTAGAATTAGGAGAGTTCTATGGTCTATAAATAACCCCTTAGGGGTGGCCTTTAATGTATTTCAAGAGAATCCTATGAATTTGTAATTCCTAAGGGTGTAATTCATCTAGGTGAGAAATTCGTGAGAAAAGCTTAGCCACAAGGGTTTGCTGTTCTTGGCAGCAATCAAGGGCTTATAACTTCTCAGCGTGAGCCGTGAGGTGTAAGTAATTCTTATTGTACCCGCCCAAAGTTTTTAATAAAGTTTCTCCCCCTTCTCCCGTGGACGTACACACGATCTGTTTGATCTGTGGAACTATGTTATATTGTGTGCTGGCTTTCTATCTACTTTGGAATATCTTCTTCTCTTCTTCAAGTTGCCATAGAAGATTATGTAGTTCGTATCCGCTGCGCCGCCCCAGTCCATCCGGTCGTGGGGGCGACCCCCCTGACATCACAACAAATATATAGAGAGCACAATAGAAGTATCAGACAGCTGTAAGTCACTCAGTAGATGGCTGTAGAGGCGCAATAGGCACAACAGACGGCTGAATTTGACATCACAGAGGTGGCAGGTAGATGATAGAAGCAGCCGATGTTGCGGCTGAGATGTTGCTGAGGAGGACAACATCGGGAGATAGACAACAATATCAGATATACTCCAGAATCAGCATATGACACCAACAGATGAGGTCAAACAGAACTGCAGAGGAGAGCATGTTAGGGTTGATGGTGATGGCTTTTGGGTGGGTTGTTAGGCACGGTAAGGCTGCAGGAAGGCTGCAACAAGGTTGCATGATGTGCAGAGATGGTGGTTGGGTGCTGCAGGGCTTGCAGGATGACTGTTTGGTGTTCTGGTGGTGCGGCGGGGCTGTTTGAAGGATGGAGAGGTGCATCAATGGGTTTAGAGTTGATCAACAGGGCAGAGATGGCAGCAAAGGTGGTGGCGGTTGATGTTTGAAGGGTGGCTAGGGTTTATGGGGAGAGGAGAGAGACGATGGACATGCTCTAAAACCATGTCCCTGTTTTGGGGAAGACTGACTTAAACCCTAAAATCAGGGTAGCCCTCACATTTAAATAGATAATGATTAGATTCGGGTATGTGTTTACTACCTACTACCCAAATACAGTAAGCACATTACAATCTAACAGGAACATAGATATATAGAAGGGAATTTATTAGAGGCAAGTATGGGCAGTTGCGCACACTTGCCCCCATGTGGCTCTGGCACTGGCTTTCTATTTTGTGATTGAAGTGCAATCTATGATGCACAGACACGTATACGGTACACAATAAAATCTAAAAAAATAGGATATGGGGAAACGACAAGAAATATTATTATTATTATTATATGAATAAATTTATTAAATATCAATCAACAAGCTAAAATCATTTCTAGCTTCACTTTTCTTTGCTTCTTTCTTGGTGGATTATGTTGAGTTCGTGTACAATCATGCTCTCTGAAGCCCAAGTGCATCCAAATAGTTTAGGATCAAAGGGACCAATAGATTAGTTACAGTAAGCGCGTCTTCCAGATAATTGTGATTTGTTTTAGCTGACTAGCGCCATATGCTTTTGTCTGCTACTGAACTAGTTGTACTAGGTTGTGTCTAGTAGATTTGGATCAAAGGGACCAATCTCTTTATTTTTTTGTGACAAAAATACTATTTTACTCTACTGACTGGTTTTGGTCCCAGAATGAAAAGTCAGAAAAGAAAAATCTAAACTAATAATTGTCTAATTATGTGCTCCATATTGAACAATATAAGAGAGCACTAATAAACAGTGGAAGCACTGAAGGTGATCTGCACTCAAATATGCACCACCTAAGCTTCGCAACAATCGAGGGGGCCCAACTAAGACCAAGGACATGAACTAACTACTGGACCTTTCTATATCTAATTTAAAATGAGAATACAGGAGAAAGGGGGAAAGGTGAAGAAAAAGGACGAGGGAAACAAAAGGCATGAGAAAAAGTTAAAATTTTCTCTCTGAGCTCCTCTCTCTGCTTCTTTTGATCTCTCTCTCTCTCTCTCTCTCCTCTCTCTCTTGCAGAGAGAGAAAGATGAGAGAGAGAGAGATTACCCCAGACGATGACGAGATGCCCTAGATCCAACCACGAACGACGATGACAAGATCCAACCATGAACGATGGTCATGGTGCCCCAGATCCAACCACGAATGATGACGATGATGAAGAGATCCACGAACGACGATGACGAGATCCAACCACGAACGACAACGGCGACAATGCCCTAGAACGACCACGAATGACGGTCACGATGCCCGAGGTCGATCGAGAACCTGTTCTAAGTCTAATTTTCACATACATGTTCTAAGTCTACTTTTCACTATTTGGAATACTACATGTTGCTCATTGAAGAACATCCTTTTTTTATTTTAAAATCTTTTTTCATTCTAAGATTTTTTTTTTGTTTTTTTATTATTATTATTTTTAATTTTAAAAGAGCAGCCTTGGCGCCTTTTTACTGCTAAAGCCTTTGAAATCTGAGTCGTGCCTTGCCACTATGCTTTGCTTTCATCTCCCAAGAGCAATTGAAAATAATTTGATTTAGTATAGGGAAACACACATCTCTAAGCTGCAAAACCAGCTAAAGACCCAAATAGATTCATATTACATGTAGACAAATCCTCCTACTATCATTTCTATCTGACTTTAAACATACAAATTCTTTTGTACTCCCATGTGATTCTTAAAAAATGTTTTATAGAGAAATGGAGTTGGAAGTGCAATGATAAAAAAGGTTGCTTTTGCAACTTGGATATTCAGTTATTTGCTTGTGTTTGTCAAAAAAATTGCATGGCTTGTGTTCTGCGTTTGGCTATAAATTATAGTACTAGTGAGCATTACTATTTGCAACTATACCCTCTTATCATTCTTGTGGTTTGCCTGGTGTTGGCTATGACCCAATATTGAAACCCCATAAATTGAGTGTCACTCAGCACCAGTGTCTGTTCACTTTTGAGCTGTTACCGGTTTAATGCGAATACTGTATCTTTTTACTATACGATAAAAGTTTTTTCTTTGCTTTTTTTAGCAGCAAATTGCAATCAGACATTATTATTTTATGTTATCATGCATTGCAGTTGTTCTTGTCTAATTGTTCATATTTGTACTGTTTTCGCATGAATATTAAGCATCTTTGAACATGTACGTGAAGAATAAACGTTTATTGTTGGAGTTTTAAAATGATACCTATATTGCTGAAATTGGCTGAAACCTATTAATCCTATTTTTGTATTCTTAACTAAAATTTGGTAATTTGTCATGGCTACCATCTCTTTCACTAAGAAGATCCTCATACACAGTAAGCGGAAGAATCTGTTCCTAAAGTTCTGCTGGATGTTTAAGTTAATATCTACTCTAATACATGATTTCGTGAGATATAACATAACAATTATTACTTGGGATGACTTGAGATCGAGTCTCCATCGTTTTTGTTAGAACTTGTAAGCTCTGTGATCCTTAAAAAAAAATGCAACTGACAAGAGGATTTACGTTGGGATGTACATGGATCTTTATCCTGACTTTGTATATTAAGGCTACAAAACTTTTCTCCGTGGTTGCATGGGGTGAAAACTGTTTGGACTTGTAGGACCCAGTTCTTTTTCCCTCCAATCTGGATTTCTATGCTTTGCAACGTTCTTTTTTAGGCAATAGTTGCCTTGACAAGAGTTTATACCAACTGATAGATAGTTGACGCAAGGTTGGCAGTTGCAGGTAGAAGTTCTATCACTCTTCCCGTGGGCTTCATTGACCAGCACAATGGTTTAAAGGGAAAAGGCTTAGCTGATTTTGACACATCTGGAAAAGGGAGGAGGATTGACTTTTTCCTCCTATTTCTAATTAGTGGAGACTGGAGAGTATTTCATGTGGTCTTTTTGTGCACGCACGTATGTGCGTGAAGAACATTCTACGTGGTCATTTGCGTGTCTTTGTTTGTGGTCAATTGGTCATTGATTAAAGGTTATTAACACCCTTCCCAACTTTGCTAAATGCAGCCTATCTGGCTTGTTCAAATATCTAAGAGGAGTTTTTTTCTTTCCTTTTTTTTTTTTAACTCTGGCCTTTTTATTTGTTTTTTTTTTGTTTTGCTTTTTTTTTTGTTTGGGGGGGGGGGGGGGGGAATGCTAGGGGTTAGTCAAGAGAGTTCAAAGTTCGAATTACAAGGTTCAACTCAAAATCAAGGGTGATTTTTAGTACAATCACCTTTTATTTTAGGGCGCTTGTGTTTCTTATGATAACTCAAATACAATATCAGTGTGAGTTTGAAATCACCCCAACATGTGATTCTATATTTTTTAATTGTTATATAATTCTTTATATTTATTTTTATAAAACACGTTTATAATTAATTCCAAATACTATTTAATGCTAACATTATATTAAAAAATATTTAAATAAAAGTTAATAAATTTTTTTTGTCAAATAAAATATTAATAATACATTAAAACTTAGTTATCCTCTATGTACATCCAATTTTTAGTTAGGTATAAAACTTAAGTCTATTTAAATATTAGTAGTGAAAGAAATAAAATTCACTTAATAATAACGACCATTTCATTGCCATAGAAGATAATAACTTTAAAAGTCTTGGGTTCTCTTAAATGACAAGATTTAAATGTTTTGCTTTTAAAATAACTTATATGTAATAATTAATTTTAGCTGACAACTAAAATAAGAATTATTATAAATTTAATATATTTTATTAATATTAAATTTATTTATGAGTTGCATTTAATTTTGTTAATTTTAATATTTTCTTTAAAACAACTTTGAAAACAGTTTGTACAATGTTAGCAAAAAACTAATTAAATTGACAAACTATGGGGCAGTGGACATGGCAAAGATTCATTGACATATTATGGCAAATGGTGAGGTTTGCGTGTGATTCTTGAGGGTGATTTGAGACCAAATTACTATGTAGTGTGGTCTTGAGTTTGATTTTGCTAATAGCATGTATTTCAACAATCTTTGTTTTTGCATAAGCCTTCTCATGGAGATTTATAGAACTTGTTTAATTATTGTTGTTCTGTCTTTTTCCTTTTCTTTTGGGTTTATGATCCATTGGCAGAACACTTTTTTAATTATTGTTGTTCTCTCCAAATGCTTGCTAACAAATTATTTTATGGTATCTCTCTTCAGGTGTCACCTGTGCGCTGGAGAGGACCATCACCGGCACCTACCGGGTGAAGGTCTCTGCCAACGCCACAAAAGTTGTGGCAGACCTGAGGAAGCCTCTTGAGCAACTGACAAGAGGCAAGACTGTAAGCCACCCTGGCCTCACCCCTTCTGTTCTCATTTTCCTCGTCACCCGTGATGGCATCCAACTTCTCCGATCACTAGAGCGGGAGACGGGAACCTACATCCTCTATGACCGTCAGAACCTCAGCGTGAGGATCTTTGGATCTCCACGCTCAGTTACCAATGCCGAGTGGAAACTGGTCAGGTCATTGCTAGCATGTCATGAAAATAAACCTCTAGAGATTCGCCTCCGAGGCCATAACCTCCCTACAGATCTTATGAAAGAGGTGGTCCAGAGGTTTGGTACTGACCTCCAGGGGCTCAAGGAAAATGTTCCGGGTGGAGTTGAGCTAAGTCTTAACACTCGTCGCCACATTCTCTTTGTGCGAGGGACCAATGAACAGAAGCAGAAGACACAGGAGGTTGTCTCTGAGGTTGCGCTGTCACTTGGAGTTTCATTGCGGTCAGAGGCGTTGCTATCATCATTATCTTCAGAATGCCCAATATGCTTGTGTGAGATTGAGGAGCCATACAAGCTAGAGGGCTGCGGTCATGATTTTTGCCGCCCGTGCCTGGTGGAGCAATGCGAATCTGTCGCTCGGTCTCATGAAGGCTTTCCACTTTGCTGCGCCAAGGCTGGCTGCGGCCAGCCGTTCTTGCTTGTTGACATCAAGTCCTTGCTGCCAAGCGATAAGCTAGAAGAGCTCTTCAGGGCAGCATTAGGGGCCTTTGTGGGTTCCAGTGGGGCCGTTACCGCTTCTGCCCGTCACCCGACTGTCCATCCATCTACCGAGTTGCTGACAAGGACGCGCAAGGGGCTGTCGAGCCGTTTGTTTGTGCAGCTTGCTCGGCCGAGACCTGCACTCGGTGCCATTTGGAGTACCACCCATTCATATCCTGCGAGCGTTACAGGGAGTTCAAGGACGCGCCCGACAAGTCGCTGATGGAATGGCGCAAGGGGAAAGGGCACGTGAGGGACTGCCCATCTTGCGGGTACACAATCGAGAAGGTTGATGGGTGCAACCACGTCGAGTGCCGGTGTGGGAAGCACATCTGCTGGGTATGCTTGGAGAGCTTCAGCAGCAGTGAGGAGTGCTATTCTCATCTCAGGGATGATGACCATGTGTGAACCTGCTCTGCTGATTTATGTACAAGATTTGGTGGCTGCTGTACATGTGTATATATTTATATATGTAATTATGTGTGCGCAGAACACAGTCAAGACTTTCTAGTGTTCGAGAGTTTGTAAATGTGGACTCTCTTCTTACGTAGAAGTTGAGCTTCTCGCTCGCGTATAACCGAAAATTTCTATCTTACTTCTTATTTAGTTTCTTGTTTGTGTTTTAAGCAGGAGTTGGATCAAGTTCTCAGACTTTAATTTACTGCTTTTGTTGCCTTCTTTCTTCAACCTGTGTACATCAATTGCAGGGATTCTTCTCAAAGCATGAACCCAGCCCCAGCGGTGCCCAGGCACAGTGCCGGAGCCTGGCAGCATGTCATCTCGCGGCACACTGCGTCTTCATCTTCCTCTCTGTCTTCTTCCTCTGCCTTCAGCAATGAAATCTCTGTCTCAAGCTGCCTCACCCGCTGCATCGCCGTGTGCATTCTCAAAGAATCCTCCAGCAGCAAAGCAATTGTCTGCTCTGTTTTGATGTTTGCTTCCAGGGCTTTCTTCTTGGCCTCCCTGCTCTTGTCTGAGACAGCTGCGCTGCTCTCAGCTGGCTCTGGTGGATCTTGCTGCAAGCTCATAAAACATTTTCAAATCAGAGTGAATCCAAATGCAGGCAGTGATAACATGCAACCTGAACTCACTGATGGTGGCTTGGAGGGGATGGAATGCTCCTCTCATTGTCTTCCCCGATTGGCGGCGGTGAGAAGAGCTTGATTGGAGACATGCAAGAAGAGGACTAGTGTAGTGGTAAAGAATTGACCTTCACTGGATGACACCACGTGTGCAAGTAACCAGAAGACTCCATTACTCCATATCTTTCTGAAGCCAGCTCAGTCCACATCGAAGTCACTTTTCGTCTCGAGAATACTTTCGGCAGCTCTGATGCTCCAAGTTATCCCAGAACTCCCTTCTTGCCGAAGATTTTAATTCCACGCAAGGCAACCACGGCAACATATCATCCTGCTCTCCGCTGACAGCTACACAACCTAATCTTCTCTCATGTTCATAATATGTCATGACCTTCAGCTTGTGTAGTTATGAATAGAGGCAGATTTTCCTCATACAATCCCAATAATCAAGCGTTAGCAATCACGTACATTACAACAAATCAACATGTGCAGATCATACGGTTACGAGGATCACGCCCATACAATGCCTCCATACACAGATCAAAAGTGTAACATCCCGTTCTCGGTATATGTATTCAGATTCCTGTCTTGATTTTTCGCTTGTATTACTCTATTTTTCTATATTTATTTTATTATTGTTTGGTATCAGACCCCTATTTTGTGGACCTCGAGCCCAGTCCGAGTTCAGATCTTGACCCATTACCTAATTTATTTTTATTTGTTTTAATTCCTATGTTTTATTATTTCCCCCCATTTTCTTTTTCTTTTTCTTTTTTCCTTTTCCCTTCTTTTCTTTTCTTTCTTTCTTTCCTTCCTTTTCTCTTTTTTCCTTTTCTCTTTTTCCTTTCTTCTCTCTTTTTTTTTTTTTCCATTCCCCTTCTACGTTCTTCTTCTCCTTTCTTTTCTCTTCTTCTCCATCCTTCTTGTTTCTTTTTTCCCTTTCTTATCCATCTTTCTCTCCGCCTCTCTCTTACCCCAAGCCGGCTCCTCTCTATAACTTCTCTCTCTCACTCTTTCTCTTTTCTCTCTCTATACACCACCTCCTCCTCCTTCACTTAGGATGGCCGCCACCCAAGCCACCAACTCCGGCCAACCGCTACTCTAACACCACCTCCTTATTTCCAACTCCTCCTCCCCCACTTCAAGCTGCCGGCAAAACCCCTCCCTCTCCTCCTCCACCACCTGCCACCTCAACCACCTCTCCCTCTCTATCTCCCCATTTCCTCCTCCACCGGCCAAAATTACCACCACCTTCGCCCATCACTCGATACCTCTACCACACTCCTCTTTTTGTTGCGCGTCACCGCCTGCTCCACCACAGCCGCCCCCGGTGCCACCCAAAGCCCCCTCCTCTCTTTCCCGCTCACACTCCCTCTTTCTAATCTCTCTCTCTCTCTCTCTCCTTGTCTCTCACTCAAGCTCTCTATCTTACTATCTCTATCTCGTTCTTTCTCTAGCTCTCTCCCGCTATATCTCTTTCTCTCTCCTCTCTTTTCTCTTTCTTCTCTCCTAACCGCCCTCCTCTCACTCCTCTTTTCTCTTTCCTCTCTTTCCTATCTCCTCCTCCCCTCTCTCTTTCTCTCTCTTCTCTCCTCCTTAACCGCCCGCCCTTTTCTTTATCTTCTCTCTCTAACTTTTTCTCTTTATCTCTCTCTATATTTCTCTGTCATTTTCTTACTTTCTCTCTCCTCGCGCGTTACATGCTAACGCCATCGGCGTTCTCTGGAGTTTCTGTCGTGCCTGAGTTATTGTTAGGTGAGTATCATCTCTTGGTTGTTGCGAGTACTTTTCCCGCCTTCGGCATGTACCTGTTTATTGTGTTTGTGAGTTCCTGTTTTGTGTCGCCGAGTACATGTTTATTGTATCTACGAGTACCTGTTTTGTATTTAGGGAGTACCATTATTTGTGTGTGAATACATGTTTGTGTTGATGCGTATACATGTATTTGTGCTTGTGGGTGCTGGTAACTTTGTGGCTAATGTTGTAATTATGTAGTGATGTAATTGTGTAGGCGGTGTTGTATTATGTGGATTGATGCTTGTAATAGTGTAGGTGAATACTTGTATATGTTCGTGTTCTTGTTCTACTGCTTGTGCAGGCACCTTCATTCCTCTTCAGCCTTTGGGCCTAACCTCCGGGAGGTTTTTCTTCAGTCTTCGGGTATATATCATCCTCCGGGCTATTCTACAGCCTCCGGTCTCACACCCTTCAGGTTTTTTACATGCTCAACCTGATAGGCGAGCCTAACACCCAACACTTTACCGCTAACTCTGCTAGAGCATAGCTTCATCGTAAGCGTGGCTTCGTCACGTGCGTTAGTATAACGTTCATACGCTCGCTTTGCCGTATGCGTTTCGCTGAGCCGCAAGCGTTAGCCACGCCGAGCGAGATAGCATCTAGTGTTGTACACTAGCATTCACTCCAGCCATGCTCAGCTCCACTTGGTTGTTTAATAATTATTATTACTGTTATTATTAATAGTTGTGAAGAGTTTGAAATATTTAATTATATTATTTTCCTATCACATGTTGCATGATCTGCTAATTATTTGACACCTGATGTTCTAATCTTGTAATTACGTGTACTGTTGTATTTCACCTGGTACTACGACACTGACCTGTTACCTATATCACTTCACATGACACTCCTGTAACCTGGACACGGTGGAATCATGTGTGGAGCTAAGTATCACACCACACACGTGGTGGGGGTACCTCTGGGGTCCCACATGGGGTCCACAATGCACCTGCTATAGACACTATGCTTGACCTGACTCATTGTTCCTGTTACCCTGTACACATACGGTGTGTGAAGCTAAGTGACATATGGAGCTAAGTATCATATCACACAAGTGGCGGCGAGGGTACCTCTAGGATCTGTGGGGGTACAGTTGGGGTCCCACATCGCATCCTTGGTACACTAGCCCCATGACCCAGCACTTGGCATGTTACCCGATACACGATGCACTTAGTAGCCTAGTAGGACTACTACTACTATTATTATTACTATTATTATGATTATCATTATTACTATTATTATTACTACTACTATTATAATTATTATAGTACCTTACCCGTTACTTGTGTAATTCCTGAGCTACTGCAATTAATTCGTGATATTCTTATTTACTGGACTGTACCTGCATGACTGAGTCCTGGTATACTACTCTGTACACTATAATGATATCAGGAATGTGTGTTATTTGATCACTTCTTCATTCGGATAATGATACTAGGTATTGTGATTCAGATGACTTCTGTTGGAGTAAAAACTCTGGTGTGGATAACCAGTGGTATCAGACACTAAAAGAGAATGATTAAAATAACAAATGATACTGACTATTATTATTAATGTACCTTACTTGCCACTTGTGCAACATTATGCATGTGTTATTGTATTTAACCTACTGACTTACTTATTTCATGGTTCATATTGTCTGTCTCTTGCAAGATATTATGCCTGTTCTACTGTATTTAACCTTCTGATTTGCTTATTCTCTGGTCTACATTGACTGCCTCTTGCAAGATATTATGCCTGTGCTACTGTATTTAATCTCTTGACTCGCTTTCTCCTTGATTTTAACTGATTCTCTGTTTACCATTTATAATTACTATTTATTGCTTGCCTGCATAGTTTGAGTACACGACGCACTTTTCGGTATACGTGTGCTTGTCTGTGCACGCCACTTAGCTTCATTTACATATTCGTTGGGTTACTTTCTGACAGCCCCTTGACCTGCATGTCCAGATTTCAGAGCGTGCATCGGACGCGTTGATGACCCGTCCGTGAAAGACTAAGCATTCCTTGCAGAGTGATCAGATTTGCCATAGTTCTTTCCCTACTGTCTCCTCTTGTCTGACCCTCGAGATTTCTTTACTGCTCGTGAGCATCTACCAGTTTTTGTATTTTGAAAATCTCTTGGTATATCATATGATAACCTTTTGATGATGTAATATTCATGTAATATTCGATCGCCTCTGTAATAACTGTGTACTTGTACTATTTTATTGGAATGTATATTATCACTATTCTTCTGTTATCTGATTCTTGCATATACTGATGCTTAGCTTTAGTATATGAGAGTATTTCTGTTCTGCATATGTACTTCATAGTAGCATCCCCTTACTCGCGGGATCAGGGCATTACAAAAACCATAAATATCCCTTCTCCTCCAACAAGAAGGAGACTTTTAGATCTTCCTTCCTTTCAGTTAAGCCCAACACTGAGACTCTGACAAAATTCCTATAACATGCGAACTATATTGAATTCCTCTCCTCCTCTCCGTGATTTTTCCCGATTAAGGATTTTCACGTAAAAATCATACGTCTTTTTAATGTGTTATGCATTATTTTATCTCACATACACACACACCCCACTCCCAAATCTCGCTTGTGGTGTGGATCGACCGTTCGATCGCTCGTGGCAGAAAATCTCCACTTCAAACTAGTGCTTTTGTTGAGAGTTGAGTCTCTATACTAAGATTTCTCTCCTATCAAATCTTTTCTTAAAAATCCTCCAAAAGCTATGGCCCCGAAAGAGCAGCCGACTATCGGTAACGAGATTACCTCCAAAGGCAAATCTATTGCCACCACTGGGGGCATCACTCCCCTCGAGCAGCCTCAACCTCAGCCTTATTGTAGAAGAGTCTGCCTCTACGTCTTCCCAGGGGCAGCCAGAGATGTCCATCCACCATCAACATACGAGGGCTAACTCCTCCAGATGATCACTGACATGAAGGAGTGAAAAACACCTAGAGGGGGGGGGGGGGTGAATAGGTGTTAATGCTAATCTAGTAACTAAATGCGGAAGCTAATGCAAATTTTGCAACACACTTAATATAATCAACAAGTGTAGCCGAATTCCCGTGAAGGGCTCTGGACTAACTCCTCTTGATTCTCCTTGAATGGGTTAAGGTGCTATGAGAAGCTCTTGTTGATTAAGTACAAGTGAGGCACACACAAACAACCAAGCATATACAAGATATAGCAATATGAAATATGCAAGGCAACACAAGCAATATGATATGAATGATATGGCAATAAGAATGATGCTTTGCACAAATGTAAAGAGAGAGTTAAGAGACAAGTGGATCAAACGCTAACAACAAGATATGTTTCGAGGTTCGAGCCCCTAGCTCTACATCCCCGCCTACACCACCGTGTAGGATTTCCAATCCACTATAACGTCCACCGAGGACTCCCACCGAGGGAACCTTCACCGAGAAGGATTTTTACAACAAGGGAGTACCAAACTCCTCTCTCAAACAACCACCTCACAACCGAGGGGTAGGCCCATAGCCGATACAACAACAACACCTCTACCGAAGAGGGTTTACAAACCAACACTCCACCTCTCACTAGAGGGAGCAAACCAATCACCCGATCACCTCTACCAAAGAGGGATACAAAAGGAATAAGGGTGTTTACAACAAGTGGTTCCAAAAACCACAAACTCAATCTCTCTTTTTTTTCTCTTTTTCCACAAAACAAATGATCCTAATAGATTAGGATAGAAGATAGCTCAAGTGTGGAAACAGGGTTTTTGGAAACAAGCAACAAAGAAAAACTATTAGGGAAATCTCTTGTAAATGATAGAAAATGAAAATCAATACAATCTCCCAAAACCCTAGTTTTCTTTGATTTTTCAAAAACCCAAAACAATAAAGATTGGAAGTTTTAAAGCCCAAAACTCTTTTAAAAACTTGTTTTAAACTCAGGAAAACTGGGAATTTTTCTCTTGTAAAAACCTTAGCTAAAACCCTCAAGAGTTGGGGTATTTATAGCCCAAATAGAAAACTAGCCGTTAGGCTGATGTGGCAGCCTGACAGGATGACGGTCGACCGGCCCGTCGACCGCCAACGATCAGAATTGTGACCGTTGGGCAACCACGGTCGACCGGCCCGGTCGACCCAAACAAACAGAGAGCACTGTTCTCAGACCCGGTCGACCCGGACGGTCGACCGTCCAAAGTCTGCCAAACGTGCACAGATTTGTGCACGTCGGTCGACCGACTTCAGCCAAGTCGACTAGGTCAGTCGACTTAGTCGACTGATTGAAGCCTGGAACAGAAATCTGGGTCAGAAAACCAGTTTAAAAATTTTTGAAAAATCTTTTAAGTCTTCTAAAAATTCACAAAACTTGTTTTAACATTTTATATTAAAACACAAACAAGTGATAAAAATTTCAAGACATATATCAATCAAATCAATTCATTTTTGAGTCTTGCAAATTTTATCAAAAACAACACTTGTATTTTTATCAAACTTGATTTTCAAGACATGAATAGGATAGTCAAAATAAGTTTGTTTAAGTCATTTAAGCATGTATGTATAACTAGAATACATCTACTATACATATAAACCATGTAAACTTGTTTTGATCAATCTATTCATGAAAACCAAATCCAAAACATGAAACTTGTGTGTATTGTGCACTTGAGCATATCAAGTATACTAAGATTTACAAATGGATCTAAAACACACTATCTAAACTATGGATACCTAAGTCTTCTTGATGATCTTCATCTTCAAGTAGACTTGCTCCAAAATTTCATCTATGGGCTAGGCAAAGTGTGATCTTGAAGCTTTGGCCCTGGAATCACCATGAAAAGCTTCTAAACTCCTTTGTTGAAGCTAATCACCAACTAATATCTTGGTTAATGATCTGAAACTTAAACAATACAAGATTATTAGTAAACATAACTACATGAGTTAATCATCATCAAAACTAGGGTGGAAGACCTTTGGGCCAACAATCTCCCCCTTTTTGATGATGACAAAACTCATGAAGTTATATATGCATGGATTAAAGTTAAGCTTCAAAGAAACTCCCCCTTAACTCATGCATAACCAAATAAACAAAAGATATGCAATGAATGTACATAAATATGTATGCATCAACATGCATAAAACACATAAACATGTTCTAGAAGCTCTAGATACCAATTAAATTAATAAAATATTACAAAAATAATAGATGCTCTAGATACCAATAAAACTTAATATATGCAAAACATAAGTATGCATATAAAAACATGTACCAATCATGCATAGAATAATTGTGTTTTTATATGCATGTTAAACTCTCAAATAATTCTCCTCCTTTTTGTCAATCATCAAAAAAGGGGTAAACAATCAAAACAATAAAATGAGGGGTAAAAATCTTTCTCCCCTTTTTGTCAATTAAAACAATAAAATAATGTTCTCCCCCTTTTTGTCTAAAAACAAAAACAAGGTCAATAAGGGGTGACAATCAATTAGGATATCGATTGAAAATATGTCAATGAAGCATCTTGATACCAATTGAAAGTAAATAAGGATCAATAAATGTTATATGCTATATACATTCATGAAGAGGAAGACGCTAAGTTAGCTTCCCTACACATATGCATTACATGAAGGAGGGATGTTAAGCCCTAATTCACATAACACACGTTATGTAATGCATAAGAGGAGATGTGAAGCTCCCCCTACACACGTGTACCACATAAAGAAGAGATGTTAAGCTCTTCAATACAAGATACACTCAACATGAATATATGTGGAAGAGATGTTAAGCTCTCCTTGCATATAGTCAATATAAATCAAAACTTTTGTATTTTTCTTTAAACAAAAATTTTAGATACCAATTTAAACACAAAACATCCTGATATCAAAAGATAGTATTTTTCTTTTAAGAATATGATATCAATTTAAACTATTTATTTATATATTTTTTTATCATAAAGCAAGGGAGTGAAAGGCAAATACCAATTGAAATATGAAAAACGAATTTTCTCCCCCTTTATGAAATACCAACAAAACACATGCATAGGCTTGAAATAAGATACCAATTGAAAACTAAATCAATTGAAATAAAGTTGAAGTTCAAGCTCTAGCATAAAAACATATATGTGTATGAAAAATAGAATGAGTACCAATCACTAATAGATGATACCAATTGAAAATATACATACACAATAAACATATGAGTATACAAAAAGATCAAATGATACCAATTGAAAGAGTTCAATGATACCAATTGACATAACAATAAGTTCAAGTGTATACATCATATTACAAAACCTCCCAATCATGGTTCAAGTTTTAAATGATTTTCATTTTAAAGCATACATGAACATGATCTCCCATCCATCCTCCCATTGATGGTAGGGGTTTTCAAAAATAGATTTGAAAATATGCTTTGTTTGAAAAACTCTACCAAAATGAAGAATACCGTAACTAGTTAAATGAAAAATCTTATAAACTAGTACGAAATCCTTCAAGTAAGGAATAAACTAAAATAGTTTTTCATAAAATATGAAATCCACATGATAGTCAACACTCAAGTCAATGAAGCATAAATATGACTCATGAAAACAAAACATGAGTAATATAAGAAATGTGAGTATACAAATACAATGTGAAGAACATGATCATGAAAATATGCAATTTTGCTCAATATTCCTTGAAACAAGAAAACATGAAAATCGTCAAAACTTATTTAATCTTCAAGGTATATGTATGTCCTATACAAATTAAAGTGTACATACATATCCAAACACAACGAGTCCAGAAAGATATATGCATGAAGGCACGTGGCTCAAAAAGGATGTATATGTATAACAATAATTTGGATAAAATGGACATATATATGAAGTTAAACAAATAACACGAAATTAAGAAAAACTAAATATTCACCAAAACAAATTTCATTTCAAGGTATATGTATGAATTGTCAACACAATAAGTATACATACATATCCCTAAACACAATTGAGTCCATATATATAGATTTGCATGAAAAGCAAATGACTCAAGGGGTATACATGTATATCTTAAGTTTGGCAATACAAACATATACATGAAGTGAAACACACAATCATAAAACAAATCCAAAAATATGAATACAAGTTTAAAATGTATCAATCACCAAACTAGACTATACTAGCACATCTATGGGTTCAAATAGGCATTCAAGCTCAAACATATATAGATTTATTTTTGGCCCACTATATGCACAAGTATAAATCCTATTCTTAATGAAAACTAACATTCAAACAAATATTCAAAACATGAAGCATCAAAAACAAGATAAAAATCAACATGGTAAATCTTAAACATGATTATTAAGAAAATCCACATGTTATTAAACTTATGATGAACATGATAGCTAAACAAACGGTGAGAACACAAAATATGGGTCCATATAAACATGGGTGTCTCAAAATGCTAAACATGTATGTCAAGGGTCTAATAAACATGGTATTAACATAATAATCAATAAACATCAAACATGCTATAAACAATGAATATGAAAAGCATGTAAACAATAAATAGGAGTTAGGAATCGTTACCAAAACCTAGAAGGCAACTTTCCTTGTCTCCAAACATGGTGGTCCTCTCCACCAAACTTCCCTGAAAGTGATGCATCCAATTGATTTCCTTTAAGTACGGAACGCATCCACTCCAAGGTACGGCAACTCTCACGTCATGTGAGAGCCCACGCCTACATCAAAAACAATAGGAGGGGTGGTCTTTGGTACCCATACTCTTTTGAGTCCATGAGGGTTAGTACCTTCTCTAACCCAAACAAAATTCTTTGCTAAATTTGAAGTATGTAATCTATCAAAGCAAAATTTAGCAAGGTGGCCCTTACGTCCACAATGTGTAAAAGTGTACACATGAGCATACATGTGAGGAGTGTGTCCGTGAGGAGCATGTGTATGCCGTGGAGGGTGTGCATGCATAAAAGATGAAACTTGTTTCTTTCGAACCAAGCTTTCCAACGTGAGTGGTTCAAGGCACATTGGCTCATAGTGGAGCCCAAACAATCAACCTTCTTCTTAAGCAAACAAATATCATCATTAATTTTAGAAGAAGAAGTGTGGCATGCAATAGGTGAAGTGTGTGATACTACCCTAGCATGGCAAACATGAGCATCAATCTTATTTGTAAACATATTTTTTCTTTAAACACACATCTAAATCATTTGAAATGGAAATAATCTTATTTTTCAAAACAACATTTTCCTTAAAACTAAATCAATTTTGAAGACAAGTTTTCATTTTTCTTTAAAACATTTTCACAATCATTTTTATTTTTCAAAAATTTATTTTCTTTAAGTGCAAGATCAAGTTGAGATTTTAATGAATCCCTTTCATTAGCAATCTCATCCTTCTCTTGCAAAACAACATCAAGTCTAGAAATCAATTTTTATTTTCTTTTTCAATTCCTAGACTTTTCTTTTTCAAAACTTTATATTTTTCTATTAATTTTTCACACACAATAGAAAGTTCTTCATTCAAGGCATGGGGATCAACATAATCATCACATGAAGAACTAGCATCAAAATTATCTAGTTGAGATTCCGAGTATACCTCAAGGGAGTCATTCCCTTGGACCGTATAGCATTGTTGTGGCTCGGATTCATCTCCACTAGTCTCCTCCTCTTTTGAATTGGCACTTGAAGCTTGGAGGTGGCGGTTGTTGTCAACAAATTTCACACTGCAAAGGCGAATCAAAGTTAGAAACACGCAAAAGATATTCTTTAGATAATGTGCTTCTAATAGCCTCAAGGGCTAAAGCATTGGCCCCTATATGCTTGCGGTCTCCAAGATAACATCTCTTGTAGCGGTAAGGGAAACATGTAAGCCTAGGGTTTGGAGGTAAATGGACATCTTAGTCTTCCAAACAAGAATGTTGGAAGGTCAAACATAAGTGGGGTCATGAAGTCCATGATAAACTATATGTGTGCAAACACGCAAATGCAAACAAGATTAGCAAACAAATGGATCTCACTCCTAGGATGTTAAGTCTAAGTATCAGGAGCACTAGCTCTGATACCAATTGAAAACACCTAGAGGGGGGTGAATAGGTGTTAATGCTAATCTAGTAACTAAATGAGCTAAATGCGGAAGCTAATGCAAATTTTGCAACACACTTAATACAATCAACAAGTGTAGCCGAATTCCCCGTGAAGGGCTCTGAACTAACTCCTCTTGATTCCCCTTGAATGGGTTGAGGTGCTATGTGAAGCTCTTGTTGATTAAGTACAAGTGAGGCACACACAAACAACCAAGCATATACACGATATATAATATGAAATATGCAAGGCAACACAAGCAATATGATATGAATGATATGGCAATAAGAATGATGCTTTGCACAAATGTAAAGAGAGAGAGTTAAGAGACAAGTGGATCAAACGCTAACAACAAGATATGTTTCGAGGTTCGAGCCCCTAGCTCTACATCCCCGCCTACACCACCGTGTAGGATTTCCAATCCACTATAACGTCCACCGAGGACTCCCACCGAGGGAACCTTCACGAGAAGGATTTTTACAATAAGGGAGTACCGAACTCCTCTCTCAAACAACCACCTCACAACCAAAGGGTAGGCCCATAGCCGATACAACAACACCTCTACCGAAGAGGGTTTACAAACCAACACTCCACCTCTCACTAGAGGGAGCAAACCAATCACCCGATCACCTCTACCAAAGAGGGATACAAAAGGAATAAGGGTGTTTACAACAAGTGGTTCCAAAAACCACAAACTCAATCTCTCTTTCTTTTTCTCTTTTCCACAAAACAAATGATCCTAATAGATTAGGATAGAAGATAGCTCAAGTGTGAAAACAAGTGTTTTTGGAAACAAGCAACAAAGAAAAACTACTAGGAAAATCTCTTGTAAATGATAGAAAATGAAAATCAATACAATCTCCCAACCCTAGTTTTCTTTAATTTTTCAAAAACCCAAAACAATAAAGATTGAAAGTTTTAAAGCCCAAAACTCTTTTGAAAACTTGTTTTAAACTCAGGAAAACTGAGAATTTTTCTCTGGTAAAAACCTTAGCTAAAACCCCCAAAAATTGGAGTATTTATAGCCCAAACAGAAAACTAGCCGTTAGGCTGATGTGGCAGCCTGACAGGCTAACGGTCGACCGGCCCGGTCGACCGCCAAACAATCAGAATTGTGACCGTTGGGCAACCACGGTCGACCGGCCCCGTCCCCAAACAACAGAGAGCACTGCTCTCAGACCCGGTCGACCCGGACGGTTGACCGTCCAAAGTCTGTCAAACGTGCACAGATTTGTGCATGTCGGTCGACCGACCCGGTCGACCGACTTCAGCCAAGTCGACTAGGTCAGTTGACTTAGTCGACTGATTGAAGCCTGGAACAGAAATCTGGGTCAGAAAATCAGTTTAAAAATATTTTGAAAAATCTTTTAAGTTTTCTAAAAATCCACAAAACTTGTTTTACATTTTATATTAAAACACAAACAAGTGATAAAAATTTCAAGACATATATCAATCAAATCAATTCATTTTTGAGTCTTGCAAATTTTATCAAAAACAACACTTGTATTTTTATCAAACTTGATTTTTCAAGACATGAATAGGATAGTCAAAAGTTTGTTTAAGTCATTTAAGCATGTATGTATAACTAGAATTCATCTACTATACATATAAACTTGTTTTGATCAATCTATTCATGAAAACCAAATCCAAAACATGAAACTTGTGTGTGTTATGCACTTGAGCATATCAACTATACTAAGCTTTACAAATAGATCTAAAACCACTATCTAAACTATGGATACCTAAGTCTTCTTGATGATCTTCATCTTCAAGTAGACTTGCTCCAAAATTCCATCTATGGGCTAGGCAAAGTGTGATCTTGAAGTTTTGGCCCTGGAATCACCATGAAAAGCTTCTAAACTCCTTTGTTGAAGCTAATCACCAACTAATATCTTGTTAATGATCTGAAACTTAAACAACACAAGATTATTAGTAACATAACTACATGAGTTAATCATCATCAAACTAGGGTGGAAGGCCTTTGGGCCAACAGGATATGGCAAAGCATCAAGCTCTACTCGACCACAACTAACTCTCGATCGAGAGAATGCAACCCACGAATAGAGCGTCTGAACGATCAACTTCTTGCTCAAAACACAATCCTCCAAAATACCAAGGGGTCGCCTTCACTGACAGATAGGCCCTCTGATATGGAGGCCCAAGATGGCGAGCACACATACAAAGCCGGAGGCATCACAGAACAACCTCTCCTACTCTTTCGGAGCAAATCGATGGCGGATCAGATTTGTCTCATCTTTGTACGAGAGATCATCATGATCATTCTCAGAAAAAGAATGAGGATTTCGTCTGCATCCAAGATCTCGACAAGCTTATAAAGAAGCGAGTCGAGGAGGCAAGAATGCCACACCACTGCTCAGAGCCATCGCCAGTGATGCATCTAACTCCCCCTTCTCTAAGGACATATTGGAATGTAAATTTTTCAAGAAGTTTACAATTTCAACCTTTGATTATTATTCCAGTTAAAGCGATCTGATCTAACACCTTCGTCAAAATCAGGACAAGATGGTGATCTTTGCTTGGAGCGATTCCGTCTGATGCTGAATCTTTTCCTCCAGTTTGAATAAGGTAGCTTCCTATTGGTTTACTCTCTTTCACCACGATCAATCACTTCACACTTCGAGGATCTCACTAAGTTTTTCCTCTCACAATACTCCTTCAGTCAGGAGTTCAAGCAGAACAACCACCACTTCCTTTCTGTCAAGATGAGATCCTTTGATAGTCTCAAGGCATACATTAGCTATTTTCAGAGTCAGCTAGTCAAGGTGCACAACTACAGTGAAGATGTCACCGCTCTCGCCTTCATCAAAGGCTTTGAGTCTCCCACCTACTGTACAAATATCTGATGAAGTACAATGTCACCCATTGGAGTGAGACTTATACCGAGCCCAATCATACATCCATTTGGAAGAAGCAATAACAATCTTCGCCAACCAGTCTCTCAATTGTAGCAACGACAAAGAGAGATTGAAGCTACATCAGGAGGCCCTCTGTCGACAACTTGGTCGTGGGCAAGGCGCTTTCAAGAAACATTCGTTTCTGAGCCCTCAGCAGAGGCCAATATGAACTTACTGAGTGGATAACAGCTTCATCCTGCTGAAGCTCTTGATTCAGAACATCTTCAAAGCCATCAACGGTTAACCCTAGGTGAATCGTCCAGGACCAAAGCAACATGATCTTTCCTCTCTCGGAGCGAAGGACTACTGCTCTTTTCATTGTTACAAGGGACACCGAACTTTCTAGTACCGTCCCTCTGCAAGTATCTTGAAGGTCTTGTCCAGCAAGAATATCTTCTGAAATACATCCTTAACCCGGAACCGCATTTGAGATAGAAAGACAGTAAAGAGCTCCATTTCTGACTCGACCACTACGCATGGTCACTCAGTACAAAGCGGTTGACTAATACCAACCCTACAATAAAATCAGGAAGTTCCTCTAGCAATTAATATTCCATGTATCTCATTCCACTTTCATATATTTTATTAAATTATTTAATAAAATTACATTCTGATTCTTAATCACTTCCTTACATCCGTCTTAGGATTCGTGGAACCTACGCATTGGCTCTCATGGGCGAGCCTACGAGCTTCTCTCTTCGGATACTTATGCTTTTATGTTCAAGGAGGGATTCCCCACTTGAGATTGACAACATCAGCATTCGCATCCGGGCTCTTTTTGGCTCACCCCTAATAGGGCAACAGTTGCTCAAAAGGCTCAACCTTAATCAGATCACTGCCAACCTAGCTCTGTAGTTAAGAGCTCCCCTCACTCGGAGACCTCTATCTGTATGTTCCGAGGAGGGAGCCCTCACTCAAGAATGATAACACAAGCGTCTACCTTCGGGCACTCTTAGGCTCATTCCTGATTGGGCTACTGTCCTCTAGAAGGCTCATTCCTAATTAGACAACTGTCACTCTCAGGCTTATCCCCAGTTGGGCAACTACCGTCTGAGAGGTTCATCCCCAATTGGGCAACTGCCAGGCTCATCCTCAATTGGGTAACTACCATCCGGGAGATTGATTCTCAATTGGGCCACTGTCTTTATTTGCACATTCTGAGGAGAGAAGCACTCACTCAAGAATTATAGCACAAACATCTATCTCTGAGTTTCTAAGGCTCATTCTCAATTGGGCAACTGCCCCCGGAAGGCTGATCTCTAATTTAGCAACTGTCTGCGCAGCTCTGTAGCTGAGAGCTCCCCTCACTCGGAATCCTCTGCTTGTATGTTCTGAGATGGGAGGTCCCCTCTCGAGAACAGTAAACATAAACCATCTACCGCCAGGCTTTCTTCGGTTCGCCCCTCTAAATTGGGCAAACATCCAAACAGACCAGTCCAACTCCAGAGCTGAGGTTCTCAGACAAAGATAAACAATAAGAAGAAGAAGACTTATTTGTGTAAAGACAAGATACCATTAGCTATGGTTCTTGGTTGTATTTATGTACACATATTGGTCACATGTTTACACTGATTTAGGAGGTACAATAGGAAACATTGACTGAGAGAAATAATAGGAAAAATATTGACTGAGAGAAAGAATGAGAAACACATGGTGCATGAATCCCATGAGTCCCATGTGTACCTATAATCATGGAGAGATTTTATGATCTGATTGATTTCATCAGGGGTATCTTTCACATGGATCACGTGTTGCCATTGATATCTCTAACACTCACTTCACTTGGAGTTCAACGGCTGTACGCTCAGAGATGAAGACACCATCCAGAGACGATAACGCAGGCACATCACATCCTTACCATCTGAAAATCATGCCTCCAAAAGGGTTTTTTGTATGACCATTCCACAATTCGAAAAGGACAAGATCTAAACATGACTTAATCATTTTTATTACAAAATACATATATCATTTCTATTATAAAATACATATCATTACATTTCATTAAGTTTCATTATATCGTTACATCTGACAAATGGAATACATGAAATTTGTTTACATCTCTGTGTTTACACTTTTGAAAAGAAATAAAAGAGATCCGAAAATTTATTCTGTCACCGTGGCCAAACCCACGATACAGGAGCTACAAAGATTTGTTCATCGGAGGAGATCTCCCGGAAGCAATCAAACTGTCATGGCGTCTGAGCAGATGACCGTATGCCTTGACAGCAGCTCATACCTCTAGGGCAGTCAGGCCAGCACTGCTCACTGCGACAATCCTCAAGAAGCCTTCAAAGAGCAAGGCAGCGGCGTCCGACCAGATGGACTTTGACAAAAACACCCGAGAAGGAGAAGCAACACTTCTCCACTTTGGTATTTTGAGGAAGAGGTACAAGCTCCGAGTGAGAGGCAATTCCCACCACACCCCAACCGAAGAGTTAACTCTCTACCATCCTTGTGTGCCCAATATGGAGGGAGGGTCGAATCCCAAAGATCAATCCTCATCCCCTAAAAATCGGGCGACTCGAAACCATTTCATTAACTCCAATCGAATAGCGCCACCAACCGGCGGCAGCGCCCTATCACACGACTGACTTATTGTGACATGCTCATCACAACGACTGACAAATTGTGCCAATCAGATTCAACCACGATCTTATTCCTTCCTCTTTACTTTCTCTATCTGATGAAGAGGAGAAAAGAATTTATAGAAACCCAGCAAAATAACAATGGAGGAATACAAAGGTTGGGTGTGCTTCCCTTTCTTTGTTTCCACACTGCAAAATTCACAATCTTATATTTGAATCAGCTGACAGCGAGACTGGTGTTGTTGAACTTTGATGGAAATGAAATGGAGTTTCGAGTTTGAGACCCTGTTCTTTTTTTTCTTTATCTTTTTAAAAGAAAAAAAAAAAAAAAAAAAAAAAAGCTTCTTTGATGAAAATAGGTCCACCCTGTCCTGTCTAGGGCTAGTTAGGTAACCTAACTGAGCGTCTGAGACTTGATTGTACGGTTGTGGTATTTTAATCAGTTGGGTAACCTAACCTAACTTCTTGTATTACTTAAAAAAAATTACACAATCCTGCATGCGCACGTGCTATTTGTGCCTCCATGCAATAGTCACCCAAGAATTCTACCAAATCTTTTCATTATCTATCTTCATGTGTTAATAAAGCATATCTTGTAACAACTAGTGTGTCAACAGTCCCCTGCAGTTGTCTAACTGGTTTGAGTTAGTTAGAGTACAATACTCTTCATGGTTACCAGTTTGAACACCGCTTCGTAGTCTTCTCCCCTGATATGGCCCTGTTCAGGCCCGAGTTTGCTCCCTGAAAGTTACTGATTAATCCTGTCAACGATTGAGATACTTAGGAGAAAAAAAAGTGCGTCAATACTCTAATGGTCGGTGTCCAAACTACTGAGAGATCGTAGTCGATGAGGAGAAGAAGATCTAGGATTGCCACAAAATCAAGAGACTGTTTTTCTACTGCAATTTCCTTTTTTGTTAATTGATGGTAAAACTCAAGTATCAGTACATGAGTAATTGCCAATGAGACCTGACTCGAGAGGGTTGCAGGGAGTATTATATATTTATAATCGAGATATCACAGACACTTTAAATGTGAAGCCGTATCGTGTTGGATACACATATATAAGACATGTATTCCCAAAGTTACAATGAGGATTAAGAAAAGTATTTTATTTTCTAATAGTTTTCTTCTTGGTTTTTTTCATTTTTTCCCCCTCCAATGCTTTATCTCATGTCTACGGAGATTACTTGTGATGCATTGGATACGAGTAATCTCTACCTCTCAAATGGTCTTGTGGGTTCTTTAGTCTTCTCATTTTTGAACTTGCTCAAAAATAAAAATTCTCTTCTTTATGAAACAAGTGGCCAAAATCGATCTTTTTCCTTGCAAAAAATTTAGCATACGATACAATTGCAACAGGATATGTAAAATGCATTGCTTGGTGATGATCAGAACACATAAATACAACAAACAGTCAAATCAATTTTTAATTGAATACATTGAGATTCCATGGTGAATTTTAGTTTATGACTACCATAATGCTAATCTTTATGGCTTTCATGTCTATCATCCTCATGCTTCTCTCTTTCTTTGCGTGTTTGGTTGCAAGGAAGTGGGCGGAAGTAAGGAAAAGGAGAAAATAATTGCTCACTTTCTTATCTATCGAAACATTAGAAAAGAAAATGAGAAAACTTCTTTTCCTTTTCTCTTTTCTCTTTTGCACAATCATTTCTCACTTTAAGGACGCTATAGTTAATTTTGTGGTCATGTAAGTCTCATTTATAATAAGTTGTAGCTCAAAACAGTAAATTTTGTGGTCATGTAAATCTCACTTATATTACAATCTAATTTTTATTTTTCTTAATTATTTTTTTATTTAATATTATTTTGCGGTCAACTTTGTGATCAACTTTTTCACATTATCATCCAACACCACAAAAGACATAACATTTTTCAAACCACACTTCCTAATAACATCCAAATACTAAAAACTCACTAACCAATTCTCAAATTTTAAAGGAAACTATTATTACTTTCTCACTTTCTCACTTCCACGCCGAACCAAACAGACAAGCATCTCCACCTCCTGCTTCAATTCGTCCACCTGCAAATAAATACAGCAACCATTTCAGTTTAATTATTTTCTTTTAGTATGTACATGGAGTTGACTTACTTTAATAAAAGTTAAGTTGCTTCTACTTGCACGTACCCCAAGAAAATACAATAATATCATATATAATGGCAAATTTCTTTTAGCAGTATTTAGATAATTAAAGCTGGAAACTTGCCCTTGATCGAGTGTGTATATATCTACTTATATATGACGTAAAACATTTGAGGGAGTTGCAATCTGATTAATGGACAGTCACTTTGTTTGCTTATTGCTGTTCATGAATAAAAAAGATTAGAAGTTACGTAATGATACAATTTTCCCTTATTTATATACAATGTTCCCTCATTTATATTAAATTTTCTTGTTGCTTCATCATCGTCGTCGTGGTCGTCGTCATTGTCATTTGTATTATTATTATTATTATTATTATTACTATTATGATGATGATGATGTTGTGAGCCTGTGACTTTTACTAGCTCATAAATCTAGTCATGAAAGTGAAAATGACCCAAAAGGAGAAACATTCCGATGGAGTTTACTGATATGTATGCGTTATGTGACATCAAACATTATTTTGAACAACTAAAACATACCCTATGGAATAATGTCTTTTGTTAGATAGGCCTCTTCAGCAACTTCTGTGGATGCATTCTCGACCCAAAGAGCTGCACCTTTGAGCTTCCCATCCTCCGGCAGGCTCTCCGCAGCAATCTTTCCAGTGACGGTCGTGACCTTCTTCACTATCTCCACCACGTCTTCCTCCGCCACGCCCACCATCTCCGCTTCGCCTATAATATGTTAGGAAAATGAAGAATTTAAGTGAATTTTTGAGCTGAATTAGGGCGAGATAGGTTGATAGAATCAATCGGATAATGGTTAGAATATATTCTCCTTCCATTGAGGACGAATGTGTTATATTCACAAGGTCAATTCTGTTTTCGAATGAATGAGATATTCAAGTCAAAGTTAACCTAATTCAATAGCTAAAGAGGACTAAACATAACTAAAACATTTAGTCTCACATTGGATATGTAGTGATTGAAGCGTTTAAATAAAGAAAGTTGGGAACAAAGGGTGTGCCCTTTGGGTACTTGGAGTTTTCGCACGCGTTTGAGGGGAAACCATGCCCTCACGCACGCGCGGCCCAGCGCCAGCGCCGGACCCCGGAGTCTGGGCCTGGGTAGGGTGCGGGTGCGAACCCGGCCCGGTTCCTTTTGAACCGGGCCACACGGGTGCTAAAGGGCTGTCGGTCTTGGATGCAGATCCAGATCCACCCGCTCCGCTACCCGAATCCGCTATAACGGTTCAGACAGGAACAACTACAACGGTTCAGACAGGAACAGTTGCAACTGTTCCGCTTTCCTCCAACGGGTATAGCGCTCCTCTCTGTCATTTCTAAACCACATTCTGGAGAACAGAATTGTTGTCGAAATCTGTGGCTTCCTAAAGACAGATTCTTCTCTCCCCTTCCTTTTCCTTGCAGTGAATAATCCTCCATATTGAGACAAATATTTTCCATAAAATTTCCTTATCCAACTGCTTTGAATTCCTTGTGAAGGTATTGATTAATTGCGATTTGACTGTACAGTGATTTGGTAGTGCTATTAAAAAACCGTGAAAAGAATGTTGTATCTTGGGAGATCAGCGTCCAGTAACCTGTTAGCACCGTAGCGGGGGACGTAATTATCTTAAGAAGATTCGCTACATGCGTACCTCACTCCAATTGCTGTATAATTGAACTAACGTTCTTTTTATAGGGGTTATGCTTATGTTCATAAATATTACTGTATATTGAGACTGATTAATATCAGTGTAATTGGTGTTTAATCAAGAAAGATAATTGAAAGGTAGTTCTGTACTATAAAACGAAAAACCTCCCACCTGATTTTACTGACGTGGGCAATTAGATCGGGGACATTGATTAGTTATCAAATCTAACATAATATAGATGCACCAGGTATATATGCGACTATGATAAACAATTTATTGCAATTTGAGCTCATACCTTCAAGCCTTAACAGGCTCCTCCACTTCTTGTCCCAAAATGGAAGTACTATGGTCAACATTGCATCTTCCATTTGTCCTGTATTTATGAATAAACATACAAGCATGAGACTCAAAGTACGAGGAAAAGTTATAACTCGAGGCGTTCATATACAAAAGAAGACAATATTATCAAGTAAAAATCGAAAATCGAGTTAGAGGCGGAGGGGAAGAAGATGGTTTGTAGTCGATGACAGCGCTGGAAACCTCCTAATTGAAAAGAATTATCTGACTTCATTGTATGAATGTGGTGAACAATATGCATGTGGACGAGCCAACAGCATGTACTATACTGCCACATACGAAGAATGATTAATGAAGAAGAAGAAGAAGATTACGTACATCTTTAGCTACAATGTATCACATGTCTGTTAACACCGTCTTCAAACTCACGATGGATCAAACACCGAGAGTTAAAAATATGATCGTCGATCGTCTCTCATCGACAACAGGAATGGTGAAGTCATCGCTCGTTGATCGTCTCTCGTCGAAGGCGCGAATGTTGAAGTCATCGCTCGTCGATCGTCTCTTGTCGACGACGGGAATGGTGAAGTCATCGCTCATCAAACGGCGAGAATGGTGAAGTCATCGCTCGTCTCTCATCGACGACGGGAATGGTGAAGTCGTTGCTGGAGAGTTCTCGGAGGAAGAAACTTCTGCGCTGAAAGGTGAGGGCAGAAGGCAGCTGTGGAGTAAAGGGCTGAGAGAAGTGCTGGAGTAAGATGCCGTCAAGATTAATAATAGCGAAAGATAAAAGATGGTCTGGTGCCAGGCACAACTACATGAGCACGACGCAGCGCAGGCTTGTTAATAGCGTAGAACGATAATTAGCAGAGAATTTTGAGAGGATCTGATACCATAATATTTTGAAGAAGGAAATTTTTTGTATATTTTCGTGAAGTAATTACATTAATATATATATAACTGGAGAATGAAATAAAAAAAAATATATACATGTCTAGATACAATGTATCACATGTCTATACGCATGTCTAGAAATAATGTATCACATATCTATTAACAGGCTCAATTACATACAATCTCCATGAAACCTGAGACCGCTGGCAGATTTGGGAATGTGCTTTGGGTGCTTGGGTGGGGTGGGGGGGGGGGACATTACTCGACACAAGAAACGTCCTCTCTCTCGGCAGTGGAGTTTGAACAGTTGTGTGCCTGGAGTAAATTCAGCTGCCTTTTAGCAATTATCCTGTCATTACCGTTCTATGAAAGGACTCATTAAATACTGTGTATGATGGTTATGGTTTGAGTTCATGGAGTTAATTTCAAATTTGGTACGAAGTATAGTTTAAAGTTCTCATTTATGGGATTAAAAGGTGAGCACAAGCATCATGCATGCTAATTTCATATGTACGTAGCTGTTCTTCACCATGGCTATGGTTGTTGTAGGTGTCCATGATGTGCATATATTAATGGAGAATGAAGTGGATGTCTTCCTCTTCTCTTATTCTTCTTGTTATCTGTCAGTTTTTGTGTAGAAAACAGAGTTAGGGGGAGATGCCCAAGTCTTTTCGATCACTCTCTCTCTCTCTCTCTTGGAAATTTTTTTTTTGACAAATTATTTCCCTCACCTTGTACCTGTGATCTTCCTGCTTGATTGTTGGGATTATGTTATTTTTGACAAATGCAACAGTCAAGCAGATATACCCTTATTACTCAATCTTTTTGCAAAACGAACTTAGAATTGCATTTCATTGATTTAAAACCATTTGCCTGTTTCATAATTTCGTAAACCCATTAGAGACTCAGAACACCAAGTTACAGAAATAAATATTAAAATGACAAAATGTATTTGAGAGTTGGGGTGGTGAATAGGGGAGAGGAGTGGTGACTGGATGCTAACACCCCCACAGGTGACGGTGGTCAGGTGAGAGAGAGAGAGAGAGAGAGAGAGAGAGAGAGAGAGAGGAGAGAGGGGTGGCTTGGAGTTAATTCAGCAAGCTTTTCGAAATAGTAGGAGGCTTGTTGCAAAATTAAATAATTTGGCCACATCACCGACATAAGAGGAAGTGTTTTCTGTGTCAAGTGATTTCTCGTTTTCTCATATGTGTGTCTGTACACACACACTCCTGTGGCCACACAGTTAGATCGTGAGTTTGCTTCTCAACAGGTCGCTTGTTTGAATCTCAAGAAGTCGACATATAGTGCGACATATAATTCCCCCACGAGCCTTCATGCTCGGTCTTACCCGGCTTGTGTGTGCAGAGAGTCCTGCACAAGCCCAAAGGGATTAGTGACTGACTTTCCCTTCAAAATTTTAAGATCTAAACCATTCAATCTAATTTCATATTGTCATAAAATTTATATAGTGAAAATTAAAAGTTTTTAACATCTCTCATCTATGCATCAAGTGGTTGTAAATTAGCGATTTCAAGATCCAGGGGCAAATAAGATCCAGACCGCATGATTTCATATATTTATATTTTTAACAACAAAGATCCTAATATACGGTTAGATTTTGAAATTTTAGTGAAAAAATCGAGAGCTTTGAATGGGCTATAAGAGGAAATTTCTTCCCATGTTAGCGGTTTTCCGTTTTCACGCGCGCGCGCAGACACACCCTTTGACATGTAATGATGTAACCTTATTTGCATGCATATCTATTCAAGATACAAAAAAATGGAATTCTCACATGAATCTATTTTTTTTCTTTCCTAAGCTACCCCACTAGGACACCTTGCATGAAGGCGGGATAATGTCTCAGCGCACAAGAATCAAACACCAACTCGTGAGGAGGTGAGCTCTCAACTCAAGCAGTCACCAGACAACCAACCCGGGAGATCTCACATGAATCAATTAATAATGGCATCATACATGAAGGACCCGCTATATTTGTCTCTTGAGTAGACATGTGAATATATTTAATATGGTATAACTGTTTTTTATAAATAAATAAATAATCAAATCTACCAAATGAGAAAGGTTCCCACTTTGTTTGAGCATTGCGTGATAAAAATTTAATCAATCAAAGCAAACACTCCAACAAAGATCTTGTAGCCCCTAGGATCAAATTTATAAATAACTAAACAAATCAAATTTTGCTTTCTATATATCTTAGGTTAATCAATTAATTAATACCTAAAGCCATAATACTGAGTCGCAAGTCCATTTTAGCCTGCACACAAGACATACAATATGATCACCTTTCTTGCAAGAAAATATTGTTCCCCAGGTTTTGATTCAAAGAACTTTCAGATCTCAAAACTAGGCAAACTACAGATACCAATTAGGGTTTTAAGTAAGCGAGTAGATTCTGGTGACTGTTTCCGAGGGTGATACCACTTTGTTTCCTGCATTAACTGATACAGTTAATATAGTTGGAATAGCAAGATTCTACAGTTAACCAACATAAAAGATAGAAACTGCGGAATAAAAATTTGCAGAGGTTGCACGATCGGTCCTTTCATTGTCGACGGCGGCCGCCTGATAACTTCGCTTGCATGTGCATATTGCTCGGAGGAGCTGAGGAATGGAGGCAGAAATGCTGCAGAGTCTCTGAAGGTGAATGGAGGTGAAGGATGGTGTTGCTGACATGTCCACAAACTTAGCTCTCTCTCTCTCTCTCTCTCTCTCTCTCTCTCTCTCTCTATCTAAATATAAGCAAGTCCTTTATGTAGTGTGGTTGAGTTGTCAATGAGAACTCGCCTTGTTGCTTGAACAAGAGGATTTGAGGCCAACACTCAACTGGTTCTTCATTGGATAGGTAGGAAGTTTGCATAATGATATTTGTCATAAAATATAGAAATAATACAATTTGGTCAACGTAGGTTGGATTTCAAATTTCTCAACTAAGCTTTATTAATTTGATCTTTGAGGTTTCCCTTGGCTATTTTTCAAGTTACAGTTTCCTTAAAAACAATTAGATGATTTCAAATGAAAATAATGATACCGTCCTGTGGAAGTAATAATTGTGGAGACAGCTTTTATAAGCCTGTAATTTAATTGAGAGATCAATGTTTAGTATTCATGTCTCACTTAATCTTGTTTCTGCAAAAGAAAATTATTTAAGTAGATTGAGTAATGAACGAGGACTGTTAATCTTGCTGCACGCTGCCTACAAGCACAAAGAACTCATTAGGGAGTCAAAGCACAAAGAACTCTGAACTCGTCAGTGAGGTTGGGGCTTGGCCTGATCAAATCTCCTCCAATGCCCACGATCTGTCTCAAGGAAGACGACCATAAGTTTAGAGGTTTAGAGCGTATCTTTTTCTGAGGGTTTGTAGACTATTTATGCTAGAGGTATCTTGTTTTCAAGTCTAATTTGATTTGGGTTTAATCAAGTCAATTGGATATTTGTTCCCGCCTATTTTAACTATGTTGTTGACCCTATAAAGAATTGATCAAGCCTATTGGTTTGAGGCTATACACATTCAATTACACTATCCATGAGTTTATTTAACTTAAGATGTGAGAGTCATCTATGAGCGTGCAACTCGTGTTATTAATCAAGAGCCTAAATTTATAATGAGTTCAACAATCCTGATGATACACACACACACACAGAAATATGTATACAGCCGACGGCTGAAGTCCTTCTCAGCCTGCGGTGACGTGGCACATTATGAGCCACATAATTCGACAATCTAAAATGACGTCCCACTTTTGAAAATAATTGAAATTACTAAAAGCCATACATTTCTCTCTCTCTCTCTCTCTCTCTCTCTCTCTATATATATATATATATATATATATATATATATATATATATATATATATATATATATATATATATATATAGACTTGTATCCTTTCAAAAGGATTTGATCCCGGATCTTCCCACTCAAATTCAACCCCCAACATTTGAATACAAGATCCACTCCGTTGAAGTTGATCTATACTATTTCAAGTATCTATAAACCAAAAATCAAGTGTTTTAAATACTTTTTGCCTATCCATCAAGTAGGGGAAAAACGGACGGCATAAATAGTGAGTTGGTTAGTTTAACGGTGTAGAACATTTGAAATCTAACAAAAATTAGTTTATAGGGGTTTTAAATGTTTAGATCATAATAAAATGGCCGGATCGAGAATTGTATGTCTAAAGACATAGATCTAACCAATTCACTACTTTCGGCCGTCCATTTTGCGTCGCTTGATGGATGGGCAAAAAGTATTTAAAACACTTGATTTTTGGTTTATAGATACTTGAAATAGTATAGATCAACTTCAACGGAGTGGATCTTGTATTCGAATGTTGGAGGGTTGATTTGAGTGGGAAGGATCAGGGATCAAATCCTTTGAAAGGATACAAGTCTATACATACATACTACATACAATATATATATAATATATATATATATATATATATATATATATATATATAATATATATATATATATATATATATCATGAGTAGGATTCTCTCTCCACTATTATGACCTAATCTCTCTCGTGGAGGCCTCCCGTCTTCTCTAAGGATCAGGAAGAGGACTTACTAGTTGGAGAAAAGGAATCCTCTCCATCAACTCCGTATCCTCGAGATCGTGTAACTTTCGACATTCTCTTCGTGATAGAATCATATATGCCTAAAAATTCTTTTCATTTGATTTGATAAAGAGTGTTTTTTATGTGCATGTGATCTTATTTGAAATAATAATTAGAGCAACAATTTAGATGTGAGATTAGAAGGGTTTAAGAGGTATTTTTCTGTCCCAAATATAAAATGCAGAGATGTGAAATCCCAAGTGTGCTGTCACGAAGAGATCAACTATCTTCAACGTCTACGCACATATATTTAGTACTAGATTAGGTAAGAAAATCACTATCAGCTAATGTGAAATTATATAGTTCATTACTAGTTAATGTGATTAAAAACGATACTATATTTCTGGGTCAAACTTATTTTTTCTTTTCAACTGGTGCCCATGTTCAAATATGCACACTCAAACCAAATATGATTTTATTTTTTCTAAAAAAATTTGATTCTATATTAAATTCTAGAAATATTGCATTACCATGTCGTATTATCTGTAATATGTCATTTAATATGACAATTTGTGGTTAGCAAGTTAAAAGAATTCTCGATATTGTCACATTCCACAAACAGCAAGTTAGTCTGTTGGTAACACTCTTTCCTCTCAAGACGGAAGTTTCAAGTTCAATTTTCACAGTTGTCGAATGAAGATTGATTTGTGTATTAGTGATGAGTGAGTATATAATTCCTAATATAATTTTCTAGCTTAGTCTTGAAGATGATAATAATGGAAAAGGTATCTAGGAATCACCACCACACCCCCCCCCCCAACCCCAATCCTACTGAGTTAGAATGCATGTGAGATCAAATGAATTCCTGCACACAAAGAAAAGCTAACTAGTTGGTTTCAAATTTAATTCCCACTCTTTTTATGTGGTTTAAAATACTTTTGTTTTAATGGTAATCGGTCAGTCAACAGAAATGAGGTGCCAATGTCCGAGAAATCAATGGCCCGTTGGCTGGAAAAACCTCACTTGAATTTCTAAAAAAAAATTTGAAATCTAAGTGGAAAAAAAAATCAGCCTGCACCCTTTTTAAGTGTTTCATTGTTTTCTTCTCAACTTGAAGCCGAGAATAAAATTTCCCTCTCGTTTTTTCCCAACCAAATGTACGTGCAAAAGACAAGAGAGCGGGGCCCACAAATTCAAAAAAAAAGAGCACTTCCTTGCTCATTTTCTTTGAGACAAACAAAACAAACAAAAGACGGAAACGGATGTTCCGGGTAATTTCCTCATGCTTGGCTTGGAAAAATAATTTCAGCGGGCACTATGTTACACGCCCTCCTCCTCATGTCTAGAAGCCCCCTTCCCTCAGCAATTACCCTCTTCTCCCTCCCCTTCCTCCATGATTTTGCAAAAACTCAAATGTCAATCCAATCC